>PVIC010001547.1:0-84629 GCA_004025085.1 Thryonomys swinderianus
AAAAAAAAAAAAAAAAAAAAAAAAGAACTTGCATCGTTCTTTTAGTTCTCACTTCAAGGGAACATGAGCTTTGCTGCCGTCAGGACTACTGGACTCCTACAAGACCTGGGGCTGAGACCCAGCTTTCTGAGCCGCAGCTGAACCATTTCTGGCCTTGGCAATTCCTATTTCCCTCACAAGACCATATCCAAACATGTTTCACTGTGAGCAACTGCCAGTTGGAAAGAAAGGTGCACCGCGCCAGTCTGCTCCACTGCTTGTGACAATGTCTCCTTTAAGGAGCAAACAGGACTTGGCAGGGAGGACACAGCACACAAGTATGCGTTATGTAAGTGGGTAAGGCGTGTCTGGCAGAGGTGTGGCAGTCATGTGACAGTCCATCCCTGGGCCGTGCTGTGCACCTTGCTAAGGCCCTTGCTGACTAGCTCAAGCTTTGCCCACAGCCGTTGCCCTCTGCTTTTCCTTAAGTCACTGCTAATAGGTTCTGAGCACCTACTACCAAGTCTGCACCTTGTCATGAAATTAACAAAACTCGTTTGGCCTTTTGAGTCTGATAATGCCCCAGCAGTGCATGCTATCAATGATTATTTGTCCCAAATTATGAATATTCATTTGATATACAAGAAGTAACCTTGTCTGGGGTAGGAAATTGAACCCAGAGCCTTCACAGTGAGCTATATTCCCAGCCTTTTTGGGATGGGGTCTCACTAAATCACCTAGGCCGGGCTTGAACTTGAAATCCTCCCGCTGCCACGTCCCTGAGTGGTAATATTATAGGCATGTACCACACAACCAGCTTAAAAGAATTACATTGAAAGAGGGTTGGTAGTAGAACAGGAAAAGACAGCGGCAAAATAAATCTTTACTTAATTTAGCCATTCAGATTTAACACAGTGCACACACATTATCTGTAGGTTGCATCTCGCTGTGGTTTGTTAAGCACACGAAACTCGTCTTGCTATATTCAAAAGTAAATACCGTAGATACAAGCAGCAGGCAAGGTCAGCCAGCAAGCTCAAATCCTTGCAATGGGGCAGACACCTGCTATGCTTTTGAATTCTGTCCCTTTTATTTTTCTTAGAGGAAAACAGGTGTTTGGTGTTTGGTGTTTGACTGGTGTTTGGAGAACTTCAGAAGGAGCGGAGGAGCCAAGGCAGAAATGCAGAGAATTAATTCATAAAGTCTGTTTTTTGAGGCTCCCCGGAGGATGGTGAAATCCCTAGAGAGAAGAACCTTTGGGGTAGGGGCAGGCAGCAGCCCAGAGCAAGGGAGCGGGAGTCCTGGCTGGGGGAAGGTGAAAGTGAGGAGACAAAGAAAGGACTGCTTTTGCTGGCCTCAGGCAACCGCAATTTTTTGCTTCACCAAAATTTTTAGCTTTCCTGCAAGAGCTTGACCCCCCCGCCCCCAGGACATCTTGAGGCATAAGGAAGGCTGACCCTGCCACCTCTAACCCGAGCTTAAAGCTGTGTGCATGTCTTTCCCAGGAAAGCACGCAGCCAGAGGGCAGCTGGAAAGGCCAGGCAGGAACGATAGAAACATAGGGTCCCCTTATTCAGGGATCTCAGTAAGTATTTTCTGAAGGGATACCTGAAGATCTTGCAAATGCTGAATACAAGGTGAGTTGGGAAGCCCCTCAAAACTTGGACAACTCAGGGTGTCATCATGTCATCGGATTACTCTCTGACATGTTTTATTACACGCATCTGCATGTTTTAAAAGGATATAAAACACTGTACAATGTGTACAAAGAGAAATACAACGTGGGAGGAACCGCCTTTATTTAACTTCGCCAGGGTCGTGTCCTAGGAAATGTATGTGATAGGGAAGTGGAGATAACATTATCTCTTAGGGAACAATTCCGCCTCCAGCAGGGAAGGAGTGGCTGCTCCAATTCAGGTTTGGACGCGGCCCAGCCGCTCGGGAGCCTGCGTTGGGCTGGGAGATGTCTGGGGGCCCCGCACCTGCAGAGCCTACGAACCTTTCCTGGTAGTGACTCTGCCCGGTCCGGCCGGCTCCGGGGCGGCCCGTCTGGTTCCCTGCGGACTTTCGTCTACTAGCACTCGCCCTGAAAGTCAGCTAGTGCTCACTAGTGCTCAAGTGAGGCCTCCTGCGGGCGGTTGGCGTCCCCGGGACAGCCGACAAAGGGAACAGCACATGTTCACCTCGTTCCCTGCTGCGACCCCAGCCCGAGGGGCCTCTAGGGGATGCGCAGCCCCTCCTGTAGATCTACTCTCCCTCTGCACAGCCCCGGTCAGAGGCCGCGGAGGTGGTAGCCCGTGTGAGTTCCTACGCCAAGTGGCTCGGAAGTGGCAGCCCTGGGGTGCCCCGGGCTGGTGGCGCACAGAGCCCGGTGGCACGTCTCCTCCGCTAGCTACACTTCGGCTCGGGGTGTGCGTCCTGGCGCAGTTGAGCAGTGCGCTTGTAGCCAGGCGGGAGTCCATGGTCGTCCCAGTGGAAGACCCGGGAGAGAAGGAGGACACGGGAGCTCCTCCGGAGCCCACCTGGGAACCGCGGACCCAGCGCGAGCCACGGACCTACGGACGGCGCGCGCACCCGGAGGGGGCGGGGTGCGGACTAGTGGCAGCCAATGGACAACGGCAGGCCGCGGGCGGTGGCCAATGGGCAGCGGCGGGGCTCGCGGGGGCGGGGCCGGGGCGGCGGGCGGAGGCGGCGGGAGCCGGAGCGGCAGACCGTGCGCTGCCGCCGAAGACGCAGGCCAGCCCCTCCAGCTGAGCGCGCGGGGTCCGGGCCGATGGGCCGCCCGGGGCGGCGGCGGGCGGCGAGGCGGCGGCCCGTGGACGCGCCGCCTTGTGCGCGCGGGACGTAGCGGGTTCCTAGTCTGCGGCTCAGAGGTGAGGCTCGCGTCCGGCGGGCAGGCGCGGGGTCCCGGGGGAGCGGGGCTGCGGTCCGTGGGCTGGTGGCGCGGGTCCGGGCTCGGGGCAGCGGGCAGGAGTCCCCAGTTTCTGGCCAGGAGCAGGTAGTATCCGCCACGGGGATGGGGGCGTCCAGGAGACCTGCCTGGTAGCCGGAACTCCGGGACCTGCGGCAGGCTGGCAGGGTCGGCCAGGGGCGCTTTGTAGGCTCGAGCCCGCTCCGCGACGAGAGTCCCCGGAGCGCCCGCAGATTGATTTCAGGCGCGCCGCAAACCCAGGGAATCAATTTCGGCTCATCACCCGAGACCAAGAGCCCGGAACAACTCGGCATGAGCCCTCTGGGAGAGATTTGTCATCATTAACCTGCTCGGGTTAAATTAATTCAGCCCAGGATGACTCCGACCGGAGCTCAGAGAACGCCAAGTGCGCTCGCTGGTCGCGGATTGTGTTCTTCAAAACACGATTTTGGTCAGAATAAAAGCGTGGATGTTTTGGGTTTTGCTTAGAGTTTGATATGGTTTTGCAAGGATGGGATTTTGAAAAGTATAAATAAAAACAAAGAGAAGAAGAACAACAAAAATCTTGGTAATTCTCATGGGCTTGCCTAGTAAGTTCAAAATAGTCTCACAAATTTTTCTTTTCTTTGCCTCTTTTGTCTGCAGTTTTCATTTCTAAACTTTAACACTAGATGGCTTTCTTATGACAGGCATTTTAGTAAACTGCCTGTTCGCGTTGGGTCTGCCTGCAGTTTAGATTGCGATGTTCATAAATTTTCAAATAGTAATGGAAGGCAGAAAATCTCCAGTAAAGTTGCTTTTAATATATATATATATATATATATATATATATATATATATATATATATATATATATATATATATATATATTTCTATATGCGACTTAGAGAAATCAGTATTTTTGCGCATATGAGAAAAAGGACTTTATGGCATTCTTGAAGGTAAGACTTGGGTAGTCACATTTTTAAGAATGTTTACTTCTTGTTTTCGTTTATTTGGGGATTTCAGAGGTAGTTCGAGTGAATTTTGTAATTCTAATGAATAACATTTCCTCGTGCATCATGCTGCTTGATCTAGTTTAACTGGTTATTTCTGAAAGATAAGAAAGGCAGAGGAGTAGTAACTCAGCAAAGTGCGTTCTTTTTTGAGTTTGGACTCACCCAGCATTGATTGTTCCTAAGGAGTCCACTGATGTATTGGGAAGAGACATAGCTGAGTCTATGTGATTCAAGCCAGGATTGTGTCAGGGACGCTTTTATTTCCTTCTCCCCGGATGATACTTGGTTCTTTATTTCTAAGCACAACCCATTTATGACAAGTACAGTAGTCTCTAGTTGACTGACTGGGCAGCAGTAGCACTTCTAGTTAGGTTTTTAAGTGCTGTTGTTCTGAAGCGAGATCGTGGCAGCTCATCTAAATCCTGTCTGGCTAGGCAAACTTATTTTTAAGCTGGAAGAATATCTTGGAATTATCTTTATAGCTATCATTTATTGTGTGCCTTGCCCAGCTTTAAATATGATACATTGAAGTTATTCTAAATCATAGCACATTCAGAAATAGCTGATGGGGAAAAAAACCTGAGTAAACATCTGGGAAGTAGGGAATGAAAGAAAATCAGGAGCAGCTTTTATCAGTACCCATATGTGACCTATAGATGGGGTGAGGTGAGTTTAGATTAAAGGCAGGAGAAGCATTTGTTCCTTAGGATAAAGGGACAGGTACATTACACATGGGGGTGGGGTGTTGGCCTTATAGTATTGGCCATGGATTTTCCAGCTGGCCTAAGCATATTATTTTTCATAAAATACCTTTAATGTTTTCTAAATTTCAGGCAACCAACCAACCTTCCTTTCTTCCCTGTCTTCTTTGGTGCTGAGGGTTGAACCCAGGACCTTCATACCAAATGTCATCTCTAGCTCTTTTATATTTTATTTTGAGACAAGGTCTTACTAACACACTATATTGTTCAGCCGGGGCTTGAACTTGTGATACTTATTCCTCAGACTCCAAGAACACTGAGGTTACAGATGTGTGTCACTATACTAAGTTTAAGGGTTTTAATTTTTCAGAGATTCAACTTCTAGTCGAATTGGGAAATTATCAGATCATCATGAGTTGGCATCCGTGATGCTTCCCCATTGTTCAAGCTGTGTAATGTGGGTTTGAAAGCTTCATTTTCTTCCTTGAGATTGGAATGTTATTTTGAAGGATTCCTGTTACCTGAGCTTGGTCAGTATCTGTCCATCTTGGAGGTCTTTTTACCTGAGGCGAAAGTAGAACTAGACTGTTCGTTTGGAGAATCTGTTGTGCTATGTCTGGGTATCAAAACTAGTTTAGAACGAGTTGTGTTTATAGAATACATTGTAAAGAACTGTGTTTACCTGGGCACAAGCTGACCAAGGTAGATGCCAAGGTTTTGAGCCTCAGATTGAGGAAGCACTGAGTCTTTGATCTTGCAGTGGTGGTTTAGGAAATCTTGCAGTGGTGGTTTAGGAATACAAGTTTTTTTCAAAGATGTGAATTTGAAGAAAATTTAGACCATTATTAGCTGAAAAGCTAAGTTTTGCTTTTCTACTTTGAACTTGAATGAAATATAAAGTAGCCTAAAGATTATAGAGAATCACATTCTGTATATTTGCTTCTTATGATAAGCCCATTTCCATTTCAGGGCGAGTAGAAAGAGCATGGGGTGCGTGGCCAGGAACCAAAGCATCCTCACTCTTTCTCCAGTTGCAAATGAGTTTGGATAAAATATTCCCATGATCTTTTTCAATGCCTAAAGTGTTTTAGTATTCTTTGTTGGTTTTTTTTTTTTTTTTTTTTTTGAGACAGGGTCTCGCTTTGTAGTTCAGGCTGGCTCTGAGCTCACTCTGTAGCCCAGGCAAGCCTCGAACTCAGCAATCCTCCTGTCTCTGCCTCCCAAGTGCTGGGATTACAGGCGTGAGCCACCACTCCTGGCTGTATTCTTTGTTCTTTAAAATAAATGTAGTAATAAAGATGTCTGTGTCTGTCTGTCTGGGAGAGCTTATATTTTTTTGTGTTTTTGTCTTTCCTAGCCATAGCTTACTGTAGATTTGTGTGTATGCCTTCCAGAGGGTTACAGCTGCTTGGTTTACCTTGAAATCAATGACTCAGAAATTGCTTTTCTCTTCCAATTGCATATAGCTTGACCTCTTTTAAAGGCGAACTAACAATGTGACAGGAATTTAAATGCCTCACAACTCCAGGGGTAAATTATTTTGATCCTTTCTAAAACAGATTCATAAACTTTGTTCTAAAGAGCAGCATTAGTCAAAGGGGCTAGGTTTAACTTGCTCTGGGGGCCCTCTTTCTTGAGAATATTTGTATAATGCCTTTCTCTGATGTATTTTCCTTGTGCAACCCTGTGTGGTGGAAGCAAGTTGAGTGTGATTGTCATGACCTCTCTGGCCTGAAAGGCCCTTACAGATTGTTCCTTCATGCTTTTGTATTTTTTTGTTTCCACCTTTAATATTAAAAAACAACAAAGCAAGTTTTGGGGATTCTCAGATTTTTCGGTGTGTAATATTGTATGGATGCCCCCAAAAGGTGGAAGAATGTGCACTCTGTGAGACTAACCAGAGGTTCTTTGAATGAATGACTGTTATGCTTTATTTTACCATTTTACCTGGTTCTTTCTGTAGTGCTTTGTGGAGTCCAATTCTTTTTTTTTTGAAACAGGGTCTCGCTTTGTAGTTCAGGCTGGCCCTCAGCTCCCTGTGTAGCCCAAGCAAGCCTGGAACTCAGCAATCCTCCTGCCTCTGCCTCCCGAGTGCTGGGATTACAGGCGCGAGCCACCACGCCTGGCTGTGGAGTCCAATTCTTTATTAGGCACTGTTGCCTGTCCTCACTGAGGCTATCCACGGGTTGGATCAGATAGCCTTACCTGTGTAGGTGATGACATTGTTAGACTAGCTGACCATTGTGGCTCGGCCTCCTTTGCTACCCTGCCTTCTTTCTGGTTTACAAGGAGGCTCTTTCTGGTTACAGTGAAGCACTGATGCATCACACATGGATATTGGGAAAGAACGTGCCTAACCCGCTTTGCAGGTTCTGCCCACCACTTTATTCTGAGTAAGAAATGAGTTTGTTTTCGTCGTCTCACTGGTAAGACCCTGTTTTACATACAGTAGTTGGTGATTGGGAAGTACATGTTCAGTAAGGACTGAGTGATTGAGTAACTAGGGGAGCCTGAGTCTTTGAAGACTGTAGGCAACAAAAAGATTATAAGGAGAAACTAAAATGTTGCTGGACCTTCTCAGTAAGCTCATTTTTCACTTTGGTATTGTCTTGCTTTGAATTGTTTTTAGACAGTGGGGATAAGAGCCACAGTCTCCATTTTCCTGTTGTTTTAATTAATTGATATACTTCTCTGCCTGTTTCACAAATAAATATCCTTTCGCTATCAGCAGCATCTTGAGTTCTGCCAACTAGATCATTTCATATTTTTCACTGTTGCCTATTTTCTGATTTACTGTGAGAATTCCCTGTTGAGTTGGGCTGTCATTCCAAAGTTGGCTAGTTAGATAGTCTTCAGTGACTCTTTAAATTAAAAAAAAAATCTGAGTAAAGAGCCAGGTTGTTACTGTGGAAAGTAAGAGCCATTGTGTGAATAAAAAATGATAGATACAGAGCAAACCATTGTGTGGGGCATTAGAACTTTCAACTGGTGCTGAAGGCCTGGCATCCTGGATTGTCAGCCTGACAGTGGTTTTCACTAAGCACTGGGGAAATTTTGGGAACATTTTCATCCTTGTGGAACAGTGGGATTTGGGTGGTCCAGGAATAGCACTGGGATGTGGTCCTTTGTGTTAAGTTTCTAATAAGTGGCTTTAGAAGTTATAATTTTTGTTCTTCGTACAGGAGAAATGTTATTGTTCCAAGCACATAGTGCCTTAGTCCAAAGAATAATGGCTTTTCATAAGAGGGTCTCTGAACTTTTCTGCTGTGCATCCCATCTGCACATAGTCATCTCTGTCCATACATGTATACTTATACACATATATGTGTGCATGTGTGTTTATGCAAATATATCTGTATTTTAGCATGCCAGAATATCTTGGACATCATAAAATACAAACAAAATTATACATTTTAAGAAGGGTAATATTAAAAGTGGCTGAAAGTAGGGGTGTAATACCTGTTCCTGTAGGTGAGTTTACTATCCCTTGAAATGTATGGTCCCTTTTGGAGACCAGTGCTCTGCTGCTCTCCCCAACAGAAGGCAGATTATTGGCTGGTAGAAAACTGCACTCCTGGGATCTGCAGGGCCTTGGGACAGAAGCTGGGGTGGCTCCACTTGTAAAGGGCCTTGTGTTTACTGTGTTAATTATTTTTTCGGAGAGTATGTCTGACTTTGGCCCGTGCTCCCTCAGTCTATTGGTAGGTCACCTGGTTTGGGGTTTTGCATATTGGGGGTGATATCTTGGGGGATGTGCTTGTCCTTGGAGAGTTTTTGGTTGAGCTCAGCTATGGAGTAGTAACCCACTAACATAGCCACTTTGGGTTCTAGGGTCTTGGGTACAAAGATTGGATTCATCATTCTCTCATTCCAAGCAGGAACAGCATTGACAGTGCAGCTTCACAGTGTGGCGTGTCTGAGATGGGCTGGCATGGTGACCCTGAAAGCCCCTTGCCCTGCATACCTGGACTTTCCACTAGCTTGTTATACCTACTCCCTTCTTGTGCAGTCCTCATCTCCAGCATCCAGCCTCACCTGATGCCATAGTCCATCTTTTCTCATTTCAGTAGAACATAAGCATCCTGTGGGCAGAGATGGCCTTCTGTGTTCTTTGCTCTTAGGTAGACTTTGCTGCACCGTAGGCACTCAGCAAACAGGTATTTATTAAAGCAGTGATTGGGAGTTGTGGGTTTGAACACAGAAGGACTTTTTATTTCTTGGTTTTGTTGAAATAGGTAATGCGGCCTTCAAGTTCTATTCATTTCTGTTCTAAGTGACCTCTCTGAGCAACCTTTGCATTGTACTGATCTTTGCCAGTTCCCGGGCAATGGCTTGTGGTTGGGCCCTGAGTGGAACAGCACTTTGCAGCATTCTGTGGGGACATTGAGACCTTTGAAACACCTTCCAAGGACTTAGGCTCCAGGGGGTCTGGACAACAAGCTGTCTCTTCCATGTGAGAGTCCGCTGCCCCTTCCCTATGCCTCGCACTCATGGTCCTGTTGGAATCAGCTGATGCTGCAGCTTATTTGGAAGGCCCAGTGTGGGCTTCTTCATATAGAGTATGGGAGAGAAGTGATTTCTGAGTTGCCAGCCCTGTCTGTAGTACTTCATTTCTCAATCCATTAGCAATGATAATTTCTACAGGAAGTTGTATCTTTTGAAAGCCACATTTAAAATATATAGACAGGACCCTTTCTGTTGAGGTGGTGCTTTTAATTTGAGGGTTGCAAAGTATATTAGAACATTATGGTAAAAATGTTTTATCTTTAGTATCCAGACATAGTAGATTCCTATACTGTGTGAAAGCAGGGAACATCCTAACTCAGGGCTGGGATGAGAGCTATAGTTGAGGCTGAAACACTGTCGTCCTTCATAAATAATAGTAAGAGCTTCCAATTTGTCAACCAACTGTTTGAGAGTCCTGTCAAGTCGTTTAATTCCAGTAATGGGTCTGTTTTCCCATTTAAGAAGTTGTGAATGATAAGAATAAGTGAGGGAAATGAATGTTTTGATTAGAAAAAGAGTGAAGGACCAAGGAGATAGCCCTAAACACAAGCTTAAAGACAGTTCTTGTTTGTAAACTTTCATGTAGGTACAGAGGTAAAACTGTGAAGGTTTAATGAGAAAGTAGTTTTCTGAATCTTACTGGCTCTTTTGTTTCAAAGCTGGGTCTCTGGATTCCAGCTCCTTCCTCTGCTGGGTGCTGTAGGTCTAAAAGAGTCAGTGAGACAAATGATTGGAAGGGGAGGAAGAAAGGGTGAAGGCGGAGGGCATGAGGGTGGTGCTGGGGGAAGTGAGGTGCCTCATTGGCTGTCCCTGTGGGTAGGGTGTCGTGTCGGAGCCGGAGGTTGGTGCAAGAGCTTGTGCTTCTGTCTGAGAAGTGCCGTCTCCACCAGCCGCCGTGGACTGTGACCCACTGGAATGCTGTGATCTGCTGTGAGGGGAGCGAGTCAGCTGGAGTCAGGCTGCGTGATTTTTGTTGGGAAGCAAGTGGGTTCATCTGTGATCATGCAGAGAATATTTCCTTAGCCCCTCAGTCTTTGTCAAGATTAAAAGAAGTATAAGAAGAAAACAGCTTTTTGTTTTGCATTTATAGTTTGCTAGATTTGCATAATCTTTGTTTAAGCCAGCTGAATGTGAATCCCTAAATAAATTTCAGGCATTTAAATATTTAAAAGGATTCATCCACAGTACTTTACTCACCCAAAGCATAAATGGTTTCAACAAAGAAAATAACACCCTTGCTGATGTAGCCCATATAGACTTTGTTCACCTTGTCATTGAATTTTAAAACATTAATAGCGAAGCTAGAATTTGAGCATTCGCAGAGATGCTTTGCTGGCCCTATGCCAGAATATTGTTTCCCTGGTAGAGAAAGCAGGACAATTTGCTTCAAACTGGCAGCTCGCCAGTCAGAATGGCTCTGACGCAATCATTGCAGTAACTGCTTTGCTCTGACTGCTAATTTTAGGGCAGTTAAATCCGGGTGATGTCTGATGGCTGCTGTCGTTGTGTGTCTGATTCAGTGGCGCTTTCTAAATCCATCTTCCGACTTTGGCACTGCAGTCCTCGGTTCTTTTCTGAAATAAGCTGTAGAGCAGAGGGGATGTTGAGTTAGCTGAGATGCCTGCGGAGGGAGGAGCCAGGCTGGAGAGGGAGGGCTCAGAGGTGACATCCTCATTCCAGTCGCAGACCCTCACCACACTAGGCTTGTCCCTTGCCATAGCACCTGGGCAGTGGTGCTGTGGGTGAGGCAGGTGCCAATGACGGGCTCTTCCTTCTTGGGATAGGTAGCAGAAACTTTCACCTGGAATAGGCGAACTTTTACTTCTTTCCTGGAAAAGGTAAAATGAGGAGAAAGATGATAATTTAAAAACAAAGCAGCCCAACCCACAGCTGTGTGGTGCATTACAGAGCAGAGTGAAGCAGTATCTCTCTGCTGTTACAAGAAATGGAGGTGGGGGCCTTGTTCAGTGGCTTTGTCTTCCACCGACCTTCTGGGGTACTGAGTATATATAGACCAGTTGTGAAATAAGATTGTGGGCCCCAGAGTTTGTTTATTCCCTGGCATTTTAAGATTTCCAAGTTAACAGACGCACCTCAGCTGAGAGACCCCTGAGGGTGGAGACCTTGGTTCCGTTCTTATCCTCCAGCTCCTGGTCAGAGTTTGGCACAGTCAGCAGATTAACCAAGAATAGAATCTTAGGCCTCAGAGGGACCTGCGGGTTGGTTCTGCCACAATGAAACTTCCTCATGTTGCTCATTCAGAAACATGAGAGAGTTGTTCTAACTGCTAGGTTTATCACGTGATAGAGTGGGCTGCCTTATCAGGTGAGGAACTAATTTCCCATTCAACTGTGGGTATTCTAACTAAGCTGATGGCCACGTGTCAGGTACATTAGGACCAGATTCTTGAGTAAGCAAGACCACAGCACAGATAGGACCTGATCTTCCATTAGATGGAAGGCTCAGGGTAGCTGGGAATGTGGTAGGCACATGATCAGAAAGTGGTTGGGCTTCTGAAAATGGTTGGGATTTGAGCTTTTAGCAGGGCTTCTTGTGCTTAGGGCCCTTCCTGGCCTTGAGGGGATCAGTGGATACACACAGAACTCTGCTAGTTTGTTTTATCATGATATGATCGCAGTCAGCTCACTGCTCAAAACCAGACTCTTCTCTCTGCCTGGGTGAGATTCTACAGCTCCAGAAAAGGACTTTGTCAACAGAAGTGGCAACCAGGAGAAGCAATAGGTAACATTTGAAGAGGTGATGAGCTTGTTTATCACAGAAGATAAGCTGGCTCTTGTCATGGGAATTTGCAAGAGGTTATAGTATGTCATAAACCTAAAAGAAGAAAATTATTTTAGTTATGTCTGAGATATAAAAGATGTTTTGATATAAAATAGCTACATCTGCTTCAGTTGTTTGTCCAGAGAATATACACATGGTATTATTATATGGTGATTCAGGGTCATATGCTTGTTTTGAGATTTTTCATGATTTATTGAATGATTATTTTAAGGTAATCTAAATTTTAAACTGGGGAGTGCTGGGAAGGTCTGCTGTGGAAAATGAGCTTGTGTCCTCTGAGCCTAACCCAGGCAGCGTGTCTGGGATGTGTGCTGAGTCGCTGTTGATACACTGTCACCTCAGATCTTGCTCACTTTTACGCAGTAATAGTGCTGGGTGTGATTTACATTTTCTTTGCACCTGGGAGCAATGAATGTCAGTGTAATCACCATATACTCCCCCCAACTTTTTCTGTACAGGATTTTCAAAAATACAGAAAAGTTAAAAATGTTGAGTACTGCAAGGGGTGCCCTGATACTAGCCCCTATGGTTAACATTTGACGTTATTTGCTTTGTATGTGTCTATTCATCTCTCACTCGGCCATTAGTCAGTCTCATTTTACTTCACCACAAAGCACTCCAGCGTGCAGGTTAATGAACAACTTTTACATTATTTGAAGTGAAGTTTATAGAAGGAAAAAGGGCATCTTTCTATGAATTTTGGTAAATACATACACCCTTGTAGCCCCTGCTTCTGCTAGGATATGAAATGTTCCCCCCACTCCAGAAGTCCTGGCATGCCTCTTCCCAGTCTACCCTTCCCCCATCCCAGGCTACCACCGTTTCTTTTTTTCTGCCAAACATAAGTTTTGTCTGTTCTTGAATAAAGATAAATGCAAATGGAATCATGCCTTTTGCACTCCTTTGTATAAAGCTTCTTTCAGTCAGCATTTTTTTTTCTTTTTACTTTGCTATCTGCATTTAAATATATTACCCACTGGGCTTGCTTCCCTTCTCCTGATCACATGTCCTTTTCAAAGGTCATACTCATTGTCAAGTGATTTTAGGAGCAGTTTCTTTTAGACGGCTATGTTTTTGTCTGTAGACGTTTATGAACGCTTCTCTTGGACGTTTGTGTATTACATCTTTACCCTCCTTTCCCTGCAGGGATGTGGTTTCCTTTGTGGTCTGAGTGTGTGCCCCTGGAGACCTGTGTGACTGTGGTCATCCTATGCAGGGCAGAAGGGCAGCTGTCAGTGCTGGCCAGGGCTCCTTTGCCTCTGGAGATGACTCCTGACATATTGATTGGCCGTTTGCAAGGGCTGTTTAGAAAACTTAGAGTGAAAAAAGACACATCTTCATTTTTCCTAGGAAGCTGAGGTATCCTTTCTAGTTCAAATGCAGCACTTGTTAAAAAATGTCCTGAGCTCATTTCTAAGGTACCTTGTGTGGAAGACACTAACCAGCTAAACCTGTAATACCAGATTTATAAATCTCCTGTGCTGAGACAATGTCGACTAGCAAAATAAAATTCTAGTGAACTTTACAGAAGCTTCTTAGACTTTACTTGAGGTGCTTCGTCGTGTCCTGTGTTACTGAAGTGCAGGGTTGTGCACACCATAAGCAGTGAACGGTTGGTTTTCATCAACTGTCTTGGTGGTGGACAGCAGTTGCTCTTGCTGTCCTTTGTTTCCGGAAATGGTAGATTTTGTAATGTTTCTCTAAGTAGCTTTTTTTTTTTCTTTCTCTTGGAGGCAGTGCTGCTTTCTGTTGTAAAGTGGTTTAGTTCTGGGTGGAGGAAAGAAAGCGAAGTCTGACAATACTGAGATTGCAGACAGGTTCTGTAACTGAAAGAACTGTTACTGGGGACATGGATTAGGGGAAGTAATAAAGGACCTAGTCCCTGTTTAAAATTCAGACTCATAATGGAAGTCTTAGGAGACACTTGATGAATGGAATTATGGTAATCATTTATTCAGGACCCAGAGGGGTTCCTGGGAGCAGAGACTTTCAAATGACTGCAGGCCCACTGGCTTGTGAGCCATGCAGTATCATTTGAATGTTGTCCTGCTGGTCTCCAGGAGTCCAGGTCTCTCTGAAGGGAGCTGGGGCAGATCCTAGGGAGATACCTAGAAAGCAGTAAAGCATGTGATTTCCTCTCTCCTCGTGAGCTCAGATTATGCTGAGGGTGAGGGGACATTCAGCAAGTGAGCTTTGCTAAGACCCTCTGGAAGTACCAGTTCTGGCCCATTGTGTTGGGGTCTAGGGGGTGAATGCTGTGGTCAGTGCGCTGGGCATCAAGGTGCAGTGATGCAGGTTGGCACCATTCTAGCCCTCCATTTACTGTTCCCTTGGGTGTATAAAGCGTCTCTGGTGATGGTAGCCCCCAGTGTTGGAGAGAGCACACATAGACGCATTTAGCCCAAGTTGAGGGATTGTGTCCAGGTTGGGATTGAAATTTTATTTTCTCCCGAAGGTGAGTGTTTATGTTCTTGACTAATAAGCAGACACCTGAGAAATTAGTTATAGGATTGTATCTATCATTTTCCACTAGCAAATGAGAAAGGGGGAGCTCCTGGTTGAAATAACGCATCACCTTTCTTACGGGACGGAAAGGCTGAATGGTCTTTCATTCGGTTCTCTTGCTGCTCTCCGCTCAGCACGTATTGCAGGCAGGTTTTGCTGACTCTGCCCATTTCTGTCATTGACTGAAGCATGGGCAGACTTGGGGGACCTCCTGTGCAACAGCACAGCTGCTGAGGGTGACTAAGTGAAGAGGAGGGTGCTTTGAGCCTTCTCTTGGTTTTGGGGGCAGTGGCTGTGGCTAAGGAGTTGCATGTGGTGTCCTTTTCACACAGGCTGGAGTGGTTTGAGAGTTTTTACCTTTTTTGTAGGGGCCAAGAGAGCAGGAAGAGACTTAATTGTGTACATGCACTCTGAGGACAGGTCTCTGTTTTAACTGAACCATGTGCTTTTGTGTAAATGAGAAAAACTGGCCTGGTGATTTAGGATGTCGGATGGAATCCTTCATTAACTTGCTGGTAGTGATTGTGCTTCGATTTCTGTTAATAAGCAAAAATTGATACTGGCCTTTGCCCTTGTAACTAGCTATTCTGTCAGCCAAAACTCTTTATTAGTTTTTCCCCTTACACTGTTACAGGAAACCATGCCCATGGCTTGAGTTGGAATTCCAGCGGTCCCCCTAGAGGGCACTGAGTTGGTGCAGTTTGTTGTTAGGTGGTTTGGTGACTTCAGCATCAGTGTGACTGTGTCTCTGTCTTCGTGGAGAAGGGAGAGACATGCCAGAGACATTGCGAATATACATTAGTAGTCCGCAGAGAAATCGTTTACACACAACGCCCTCCCACTCTGTGTTCACTGTTATTGTTGGACTCAGAAAAGAGGCCTGCTAGTCTGTGCCTCTAATCCCGTGGGCGAGTCTTAGATTTTTGTGTGCAGAACCTTCCTGGCTTCCTGCTGCTCAGTCAGCTGGTGTGTTCTGTGAATTTTTAAAAGAACAGAGCACCTCAATGGTCATATTTTGTGCTTACTTAAATTGAAATGAGTTAATTTGACATGTATCAAAACTTTTTTTAACGTTTTGTTTTTTTCTATTCATGAATTACAACTTAATTGGAGGTTTCCAAAAGTCTGATCCTTCTAATCTTCTTTTTACAGTGGCAGGTCCGTTTTGTTCACAGTATTTAATCCTTGCTCTATTGGTGTGAGTTTAAAGTTTAATAATTTGCAGAAGGGAGAGGACAGTTCTGTGTTTGACATTTTCAGAGAATGCATGTAGCACTGTCAGTACCTGAGGACAGTCTCTTGAAGGGTCTCGTGCAAGTGCTTGTATTCTCAGCCTCACCTCTGACTGAGTCCATTTTACAGGCCTCCCACCATGCCATGCACTCTGCCGTCTATGCTGAGGTCACAGGATTCCCATTCAGCAGAGGGTTCTTTTGCCGGATTTGGATGGAAATTGGGAATTGGTAAAGTGCAGCATCATTAGAGGCTCTTGGCTTTCAGAGTCAGTCGCTGTGGCCCTCCATTGTCACAGCTCTGGGCTCTCAGCTACCTCTTCAGCTCCCCGGCAGCTGAGGCTGACCTCTGGGCAGCTGTCCTGAGTTCTAGCAACCTCCACTGATCTTCGGCTGACCTCTGCCAGACCTCTCTGGTTGCTGCTAGTTGACAACAGTTGCTGATGTGGTACGTGCTAGTCATCACCCCAGTGGACATTGGTTAGTGCTGGTTGGTACCAGTTATTGTTGGTTGGTCTCTGCCAAACACTGGTACTGGTTGCTGTACTGTTGATGCTAGCTATCGCTGCTGTTCTCCGAGGGTCTCTGCTGCTAATCTTTAATCTCTGTTGGTTGCTGCTGGTCTCTGGCCCCAGTGCTTAGAGCTCCGCAGGGCTGCAGTCTCTAGTGTTCATAGTCTCTTAAAGTGACCAGTCTGCCCACACTAACTGAGATAAGAATATCAGGTAGATTTATAGGACCTTCTTTTTTTTTAATTTTTTTATTTTTTGAGACAGGGTTTTGCTTTGTAGTTCAGGCTGGCCCTGAGCTCACTATGGAGCCCAGGCAAGCCTCGAACTCAGCAATCTTCCTGTCTCTGCCTCCCAAGTGCTGGGATTACAGGCGTGAGCCACCACGCCTGGCTAGGACCTTCTTAACTGAGAAGTGAATCATAAGCAGATTTACAGGACCAGTGGAACAAGGCCTTATTTGGGCAGGGCCTGGAAGGGAGCCTTCCAAGCCTTCCACGGAGAGAGAAGGGAGCTGTGGGCCACATGTGCCCAGTGTTGTACATTTCATGGACTAGTGATGGGTCCAAGTTCAGCCCTGCCATGGTGTTGTCTGTGATCAGTTCACGTTCATACCTGCCCTGTTGTCAACTGGGATTGGTCCAAGTTCACTCCTGCTTTGCCCCAGGGAGATGTCTCCCATAGTTGGTCTCCTGGAGTAAAACCAGTGTGTCTGATATGCCTCAGCCATCAAGGAGACTCTGAGGGAACTTTGGGAGAAGCCACTCCTTCTCCATTTGAATAATGGCAGCTGCTGTTTTCCAGAAGTTTCCAGGAGGACTAGCCATGTTGGTCATGGCATATTGGGGTTTAGGGATTTGAGAAGAACAACATAGGGCCTGTGACTCTTTCTGACTTTAATGTCATCCAGGGGTTTTCTGATGCTCCTTAGAGAGGTGTGGGAGAGGTGTCGTGCCTGTCCACTGAGCCAGGCTTCCTGTGAGCATGGGCCAGAGGTGGTCTCAAAGTAACTTTAGGTGGCAGGAAGACACCCTTGGGCAGAGAAACAGTAGGGGAGCAGGAGTGATGGGAAGGGGCATGACAGCCGTCAGCTGGAACACACCCATCAAAGGAGTCACGCTGTCTTATCTGTCTCAGCAGCATCCTTGGTCTTCAAGGTTTCAGGTTTGTTGTCAGCACAGAACCATTTCTGAGCTCGCTTAGAAGTGAGTGAAACCTGTTGCTCACACAGCAGGTTCTGTCACTCGTTACCTCCTTCAGGCCCCTGCCCTGGGATCTGATGAGAAAGGCACATGGAGACAGGATGCCACCTCTTCATGGGAGGAGTGCTGAGCTCCGATGTCCCGAGGCTGGAGTGGGTCCTGGGAGCTAGGCTTGCCCTTAGTGGTTGTGTATGTGTGCATGTGCATGTGTGTTTGTGAGTGGGTAGGGGGGCTGTTTGTGTGTTGCTTATTGTTTTTCAAACTTGGACACAGATACTAGAAATGCACAAGTATTTTGCCATTTCAAATTTCTTACATACTTCTTTTTGTACGACTGCAAGAACAAGCGAGGCATGTCTCCTTCCTCATTGCTCCAGAGGCACTGAGTCTTTGCCACTTGCAGAGAATTGGACCTGGGGTCCACCACTGGCATGAGGAGACCCTACACGTCAGTCCACCTGTGCCACGTCCCCTCCTTGTCACGCAGCACATGTATCCATGGCAGAAGACAGGGAGTTCAACTTTCTTGAATTTCTTATCCATCATAATTTGATAATTCTGAAAATACAGTAAATACTGATTGTTAAAAAAATACAGCTATAAACAAAATTGTAGATTTAGCAGATGTGGAGTCACAATAAAAACAGCATAGGAAAAAGGAAGAAAACATCTCTAACATTGTAGTTTGCTCCTCAAAGTGTGCATGTTAGAGAATAACACCAAAAGTCATGATTATTCTTGTAACTTCTTGTTGTTAAAAATTGTAACCAGTGATGAGAGATCAATTTCTCCTAGTAATGCTACTAACACCTTGTGGAAAAACACCATGCATGTCAGTATTTGATAATTTTTTTTTCTTTTTTTCTTTTTTTCTTTTCTGAGGCAGGGTCTTGGGCTGCAGTTCAGGCTGTCCCTGAGCTCACTATGTAGCCCAGGCAAGCCTCGAACTCAGCAATCCTCCTACTTCTGCCTCCTGAGTGCTGGGATTACAGGCGTGAGCCACCATGCTTCGTTTGAAGATTTTGATCTGAGAAGTGAGCTTGGTAATTGTTCAGGGTTGGATTGATACATACTCTAAGCAGGCAACAATACACATCTGAATAATTTTCTGTTTTGATTTAATAAGGCTTATAATAGATCTCCCAGAAGTATGTTGATGGAAAAGAGATTCTAAATACATGCTCATTTTAAACTTTTATCCAAAGGTAAACAAATGATATTTTATTCAAAAACTTATCTTTAATCTGTCATTTGATGGTTAGGTCAAACTATTTGTTCTGTACAGTAATGGTTAATTTGTCCTTTAGATACAACAAACTTTGGGTTTTGTATATTACTATATTATAGTTGACAAGTGACTATGAGACATCACAGTTGTAATACTGTCCCCATGATTTTAATTAGTCATTTGACTTACTGTTCCAGTTCAGCAACATCCAGACTGGCCTCATAGTTTGTGGGTAATCGTCCTGATTTAGCTTTCAGAGAAAGAGATAAAATTGTGAAACATTATTAGTAAAGAAAACACTTTTTTTTTTTTAATAAGCTACTCCTTTTCAAAAGGGAAAAATGTGAGTTGGTAATGTTTGACTTTGTTAAGACTGACCTATCCTTGATAGCTAGTACATGGGAAACTCCTTGGAAGATTTATCTTGGGGCTGTAAATTTAATATGGAGTAATGGGACTTTGGAGGCCTCTGTGCAGGTGAGCCATCGTGTGTGCTCTCTGTGAGTGAGGACTTCTAGCTTTGTGCTCCCACCTTCCTGGGAGTGCTCACTGACCACTCCTGATTGTAGAATATGCAGATGGGGGCCTTTAGCACAAGGAGGAAATCCATGAATTCTAGTGGCTGGTTCACACCAATATGCAGAAGCTAAGTTGCTTTTGAATGAGAAGACACAAACAGATGAGTCTGTGCCAAGAAGGTGGAGAAAGAGGCAGTGTTGTAAGTTTCCTGTTATTTCCGAGTCATTGCTATACGTCGTGCACTGCCCTGTCCGCTGAGCAGACTCTCCCTGGGCATTTGTTCCCGTGTGAGAGCTGTAGCTAAAGATTCTCTGGCCTTTCTTGGGAAGAGGTAAAAATGGAGAATGGGTGTAGTAGGAGGGAGCATCAGGAACTTGTTTGTAGCCGGAAGACTGAACAAACAGCTTATTCATGATCCAGGAGAGAGATTAAGGAATGAGGAGAGGAGGAAGACAGTGCTATTGGGGTGGTTCCAGTGTTGAGCTCTGTGCAAATTATAGTAAGGTAGAAGGTTCATAATTGTATAGGGAATTTGCCCCAGTGCAGCAGTCATATTGGTCCCAAAGATTTGTGTGTAAAGGTGCAGTATGTGTGGTGTAGGTTTTATACTGTGCTAACTACTAGACATTAAATTATGAAGCTCCATATAATCAAGTAGTTTAAATCAATTAAGTATATCATTTCATAGAGCTATATAATAAGAGAAAATAGTCATAGAATATTAAATGAAAAAATTTTCTAACCAGTATATGTAATTCCCTGCAAAATTAAATATGCATATGTATTGTTGGAATAAGGGTACATTTAAAAATTTGCAGTGGTTATTACTTGCTGTTACATTATGTGTAATTATCTTTTTCTGTTTTCATGTTTTTCTAAATGAATATACTAATTATTATTATTATTTTTTGAGACAAGGTCTTGCTTTGTATTCAGGCTGGCCCTGAACTCATTATGTAACCCAGGCTAGCCTTGATCTCACAGCAATCCTCTTGCCTCTGCCTCCCAATTGCTGGGATTACAGGCCTGAGCCACCACACCCAGCATTGTGATATGTGGTCCTGGAGATAGAATTTAGGACCTTGTGCTTGCCAGGCGGACGCTGGGAACCACTGAGCTAAATTCCTGGCCTGAATATATTTATTTTTCAAGAGACAAAAGAGTGCTATTATAAGATTTGAGTGATATGTATATTTTTAAAAAATCATTACTTTCAGTATAGTTTCCTGGTTCAATATAGTATAGATTTTCTTTTATTATTTAATCTTCCTTGTTTTGGTTTCTTAAGATATTTAAAAGATGTTCTCAAGGCAGGTGATTAATAAATATTCATGAGCCACTTTTCTATCATAGTAGCTCCTGTAACCTGATGGTCCAAGGTCTGTCTCACACAAGGAGATCTAGTTGGAAAGTTGTACACTGATCTTATTTGTTGGATTTTAAGCATTGTTATTTTTTTAACCTTTTGGCAATATTTCATTTGAACTTGTTACCTAGAAACAAATGCATATATAATTTGAAGCCATTGAAGTTAGTTTCAGAATATTTGGTTTTGACAGTTAGTAACATAATTTATTGGGAAATCATTTGGCATTTACTTTAAAAATACCGTTAAAATGTTCTACTTATCTCTGAAACCAGAGATACCTTGATTTAGATAACTTCCATGTCTTTTTAATGGTATAATTGCCAGCCCTTTAATACTATGATTTTTGACATTTACATTAAAAAATAAAAATCAGCTAATTTGTAAGTTTTAAGGTCTTGAAAAAAGTTCATTACACTTTCATGCCTGTTAATGCATCTATTAAAATTCTGATATGACTTATTAAATTAAATGCAGTGTCAGAGGCTAGCTGTCTCTTTGTGAATTGGTCTGTGTGAAATATGAAAGCATGATTTAAGTGTTACGTGTGATATTAATTATGTGTGATATCTAAAGTCAATCTTTAGTGTCTATGAATTGCAAGGATTGTAGATAAATGCATTAGTGGATGATGGAGTGCTTTCTTTTGCTATTATGAAGAATGCCTATGAAATACATTAGGTGTTAATGTACTTGAAAACAGGCAGACTGGTTGGTGCCCTACATCTGAGCCATTGACTTGTTTGTCAGGGTGACTGTGTCATGTACAATGCTGTCCTGGATCAGTGGGAAGGAGCCACATGTGACTAGGGCAGGCCATGTGCTTGTGATATGTATTAGAAGTAGCACTGTATTCTTAAAGACTCAGAAACCTGTATTCATGTAATTTTATTATAATGTAAAAAGTTACATCTCAGTACTCAGTATAACTTAAGAGGAATGAGTGTGAAGTATGGAGTAATATAAGCTGTGTTTGAATTGGAGCTCTGCATGCCTTTGGGCCCGTGTACCCTGGTTTCCACCTTACTGAGTGGAGATAGACTGAACATGAACTCAGGACTGTGGAGAGATTGTGGTAACACATGTGATTGCTGTTGGAAGCTCTTCCTAGTCTGGTGTTTGTGGGTTTAAAACCATGCAGTAGTGTACGAGGGTGAGATTCTGGGAGAGGAACCATGAAGGAGACAGATTCCCAGTGGTTCAGAAAGAGTCCAGTGTAGAAGATCAGGTTCAAGATACCAATTCCTTGATCCATGTAAGGGGGGGTGCTAGGCCTCAGTCCTTACACTATACCCCAAAGGACAGAGTGGTCTCTGTCCTGCCTAGGCCCCTGCGTTGGTTCCTTCCTATTCCTCAATTTGCCACAGACCTGTGGTTGGAACTACTTACCCCTAGGTTGGTCTCAGGCTCACTGGCCCCCAGAAGTGGGGCCCAGGCTGTTATGCCCTTGGGAAGAGGTGAAGCAACTCGGCATGACAAACAGCTTATGGAGGAGCATGCAAATTTGTCTATTTTGTAGGACGGTGATAATGGTTATCTATTCTTGGGGACTGTCTGGCTGTCACACATGCTCTGAGGCCTCCAGTACTCTGTAGCATCCCCTTTTCCTCTGGAGGTGAATGTGTGGGGCTGAAGTCAGGCTCCTGCCCCAGGTCGGGTAGAGCTGTGGGGACCGGCACTCACTGGCCAGTTCACAGAGACCATCTGGTATCATCTAGCATCACACGCTTTGATCTGTTCACCTTTGTTTTTGGGATGTTGTGCAGCTGCTCTGAGGCAAAACAAGAGCACACAGAAAGGCTGATTCTCAGTCCCCCCAGCCACCCCTTGTTCCTATAGTTTGGAACAAACCACCTCATTGGTGGTGAGGCTTTGCTCAGCGGACATTTGCTCATCCTTAGAAGCCAGAAGTGATCAGAGTGAATTAGAAAGACTTGATTAAGATTTTTAAAAAGTTAACTTTGGCTATAATTTATTAGGGAGGATAACTGGAAAAAAGTTGATTTTGTAATTGTTTTCAGGATGCTATCTAATTCCTCTTAATGCAGCACAGAAATACAAAGAAATGATTTATTTATTATTTTTTCCTTTGATAATTATGTTGCCCTTCTTTGGAAACCCAAAGTGTCTGTCAAACTTGTAAAGCTCCTTCCGGAGCTGAGTGTCTTGTTCTCAGCACCTCTAGAAAGCACCAGCAAAGCTCTGTAGAGCCCTCAGGTCAGGGAAAGCAGTGACTCTGGCATAGATTTGTGCCTAGGCTCAGGCTGGAGATCAGGCCTAGTGTGTGTGTAGGGAAAGCCCAAGGGTTTGCTTTCTTACGGCTGCTGAGGTTTTTTTAACTGATAAGTCAACACTTGGGGAAGTGTTTCGACTGTAGATGCCCAGGTAGATAACTACAAATGGTTTGTTGATGCCTGGAGAATGTAGTTCTGTGGAGTGGAGCAAGACTCTGCAGTAGTGGTCCGCTGGTCATGCTGCTGTGTCTGAAGCATGTTAGTGGGAGTGTCAAGCCTTGGTGAGGAGCTCTTGGCACCTACATATTCCCACAGCTCTGTCTAGGCTTTGAGGGGCATGGGTAAGCCAGACAGATAGGGTACATACAGTACAGAGACCTGTAGAGTTCCCCAGGGTTGGCATCGTATTTTGACTGACAGCGTAGACAGCATGAGGCAACTTCTTGCAGTTAATACAAATTTACCTTTGGTTGTGGCAGAGCTTGGCTGGTCAGTGTCCTGGATCCTCTGCTAAGTGACGCCCTTTGGGAGGAGACCACAGGTGCTGGAGTGTGCTGTTGGATTCAGCTCCAGTGTCAGACTCAATACGCTGTTAGTGGCCCAGCAAGAGTGGACAATATTTGCACAGGACCAGCAGCCACTCTGTTGTTAATTTTTTAGAAAACTACTGTATGTAATCTGAACCCAGAACCTCATTCTGTTACTTTTCAGGGGTTAAAAATGTGTGGCTGTGTCCCCAGTGGGTGCTTACTTTTTCTAAGGAGAGCATTGTTACGAGAACCAACGTGTTTAAGGTCAAGGGAATTGCTCACTAAAGCAATACTGAATTAAGTGTAGATGGACAGGCTGAAAATCCCAGGTTTGGGAAGACTTTGGGAGGAGCTGCGGTGATTTCTGGTCAGATACCAGGCTTCTTTCTTGGAAGCCCTCCATGGGTGCCTACACACGCAGGCCCAACAAGCTTTGCCACAGACCTGTACCTGTGACCTCTTTCTCTGGGTCTGTTTCAGTCCGTCTTGAACATTTTGGCCTATCTTGGCTCCTCAGTCTTTATACTCTATGGTCCAAAGTGTACGTCCTCCAAATTCATATGTTAAAGTCCTCATCCATGAGGTGGTGGTATTAGGAGGCAGTGCCTTTGGCAGGAGATTAGGCTGTGAGAGCCCTCTCAAGTGAAATAAGTGCCCCCTAAGAAACAGTCTTTAGAGAGAGAGACTCCTACCATGTGAGAGGAAATGAAGAGACTGGGTTTTTAATAAGTTCTGCTACAGCAGCCTGAGTGAACTAAGACACTGTATATTACATCCGTATATTTCTTAGGCCTCATGGTGGATCATAGGTGCCACTGAGTTGGCCACATCTTTTAAAAGATCATTGATTATAGACAACAGGCTTGTCTTGAGAGCTAGATTCCGACAATCTGAAGTTAAGGCCAGGCTGAGGATGAAGGCAAACTTTCTAAGATTGGGTGCAGCATGTGTTTACATTGCTTTAAAAATAACTGAAATACAAAGAACAAATTTCAATGTGAGGTGTTGACCTGTGTTGTAAACATGTTTTTCAGATGCTTTGTGCTCAGCCCTTCTACAAGGAATTCCAATTTGGGGTCCTGATAATGCCTTTTGATGCTGCTCATGTTCCCACTGTCTAGGCAAACCTCCCCAACCCTCATTGGACAGCACTGTGCTTCTTCTGACTCCCTGATGAGTCTTGTGACTTCTCTAGGTTAAGGTGTAGGTCTTTTGAGTGTGCTCACCAGGGCTGCTGTTGCTGGGCCTCCAACTTTCCACTGTCCTCGTTTTGTACCCTTCTTTCCTTCATTTCTTCTTGGGACTGTTTGTGCCCTGGCCATGTCTCTAGCACAGAGGGTCCCCCATTCCTGTTGTTTCAGCATGGCACTTGGTACACCCCATGGTACTATCTGTCTAGCTGCTCCTCCCTGCGACTGTGACTGCGTGCCCTGGGGGAGGGAACTAATGAATGAGTGATTATCTTACCCTTCCAGAGCCCTGGAGTATAGCTCAGTAACAGGCAGTGAGCACATTTTTGTGGAATGAATGTGTCATTTCCTAAAATATTTCAGTGATCCAATCTTAGTGTACTTGTCAACCTTCTTGCTCCTGGGATATAATACTTGATGCCCTCACTTTAAAGGAGGAGAGGTTTAATTTGGTTCACAGTTTGGGAGGAGTCAGTCCGTGGTAAACCAGCTCCAAGGCAATAGCAGCATAGTAGAAAGGCACAGAGGGGTAAAGTTGTTCTGCTAATGTCAGTCAGGAAGCACAGCCCAGTGGAACAGTTCTTCTCTTCTGTGTTTACCTGAGTCTCTACTTGGAGTTGCTTCTGGCAAAAGATGAGCCATAACCGTGTTCCCTTGGGATTCTGTCATATGCCTTATGTCACGTGGGTGTTGGAAATCTCATCTAGTGCAGCACTACTGATGTTTGCTTCCTTGTCCTGAGGATTACCCACTGGGAGGGAGCAAGCATTCAGGGCTCAGCCTGTGCCATATGCTCAAGGTGAGTGCAGAGCCATTTCACTTCTGTCCCGACTTCACCAATGACAGTTGGTAAGAAAGCTTGGTAGGAAAGCTTGGTAAGAAAGTCCTGTCTTTCTCCTCCTCTTCTTATGTCTGGCCACCACCCTTACCTTGGGAGGGTGTTGACCTTTCTTGGCCAAAGTAACATTGAAGGCCTCTTAGTGAATGGAAACAGTTTTAGAAGCCACAAGGGAAATCACTTCTTTTCTGACAATGAAGCTCTGAAGGAAATTGTCAGCCATTGGACGAATGTAGTATTTTGATCTGTTAACATTTGGTTTGCTCATGTTTTGGGTGTATTTGATCTCCTATAGTAGCACTTAAATGATACTTTCCATCCGTCAATGACACTGGTTTTTTTTTTTTTTTTTTGAGACAGGGTCTCGCTTTGTAGTTCAGGCTGGCCCTGAGCTCACTATGTAGTTCAGGCAAGCCTTGAACTCAGCAATCCTCCTGTCTCTGCCTCCTGAGTGCTGGGATTACAGGCGTGAGCCACCACGCCCGGCACTGTGGTATGTGGTATTGATTGCTGGTGCGTGTGAGTCGCCACGCCCAGCATTGTATGTGGTCACCAGGTTCAAACTCAGGACCTTGCGCTTGTGAGGCAGGCGCTTGTGAGGCAGAGATTTAGCACTGAGCTAAATCTCTGGCCCAATGACACTATTTTTAATCCTTTGACGTTTTTAAAGAACTACAAACTTAAATTTCACATACCTTCAAAAGTTTGCTCTTCATTTTTTAGAGAACATTGGAAGAAAGTGGTCAGTCACTACACAGATTCTGATTCCAGGGAAATAGAGATCTGAACATAACTGTGCCTTCACCCTGTCTGTTGCCCATGGGAGTCCATGTAGAGAGTGGATGTGTGGAGGTTGGCACCGGGAATGCCTTTCCAGAGTACAGCAAGGCCTTGCAGGGTGTGAACCGGGTGAATGGGATCAGTGGGCCAGGAACTGTCTAGACTACATAGCCTTCATGCTTTGTGCAGAAGGTGACAGCTGAGTAGAGGCAGAACCCATGATGAATGGCAGTGGTGATTAGAGGGCACGGATTGGAGTGTGCTCCCAACCTTTATCTGCTTTTCATTAGTGAGGTGGTGGGGCAGTCGGGAGAAGCACTTTTCCACTAGATCTTTCCTTGTAGCTAGGGACCCAGAGCTAAACATTTTATTTATAGCCTAGCCTAATTTTTTTTTTTTTTTTTTGCTTTTGAGACAGGGTCTCGCTTTGTAGTTCAGGCTGGCCCTGAGCTCACTATGGTGCCCAGGCAAGCCACTGTGAACTCAGCAGTCCTCCTGTCTCTGCCTCCCGAGTGCTGGGATTATAAGCGTGAGCCACCACGCCCGGCATTGCGGTATGCGGTGTTGATTGCTGGTGGGCGTGAGTCTCCACGCCCAGCATTATATGCGGTTACTGGGGATGAACTCAGGATCCTGTGCTTGCGAGGCAGGCACCGGAACCACTGAGCTAACCCTCCAGCCCCTAGCCTAGGCTAATTTTTGATCAGTTTGTCAGTGCAAGGTCTGCTTTGTTGCTCCTGGCTTTCAGTTCTGTGCACAGGGGTAAGAAGATGAGTTAGGAAGACACCTGTGTAGAAGGGGTGGTGCCTCACAAACATGTCCTACAGACCTACTGGTGAGGGCCCTGGGGAGTAGACTGAGGCAACTTGTGCCAAGGACCTGTGTGCTTCCTTGTCACCTCCCTGCCCCTGGGCTTGTCCTATGCAGTGCAAGCACTTAGCTGGACTTCTCTGGTTCCTTCTTGATCATGGCTGCACATTGCAGTCCCTGTGGCATTTGGGAAAGTCAGGGTACCTGACCCTCCACAGTCTGCTTAGTGGCATGGATACAGCTTGGTGTGAGAGTTGGCAGACCTCCTGAGGTGGCTGGGAGGACACTGCCTGAGATGTGGCTGGCAACCCTCACCATCTTCTCCTTGCAGAATCTTTCCATCTTGTGCATGGACATGCTTGGTGTTCTTGAGGGACTTGAACTGAAAAAGAAGTAATGTTAGATTACTTCAGGAGATGTTCTAACCAGATCCAAGACAGAGCTCCTTAAATTTAGCAGGCTGGTGCTATTTTGGGTGGTGAGCCTGGGAAAGCTTTGTGGGAAGATGGACACTGTTGATTTTCATAAGACCTTAAAGGGAAGTAAAAACATGAGGCTGGATAAAGAAGCACCATTGAACTAGACTCTTTTTAGCACCGGTCCAGGAAGGCCCTTCACCCAAGATGAGAGTGAGGGTATAGTCTCAGAAAAGAAGGTTCTGTGGGTATGGCCACTCATGGGCGATGGCTCTTGTGGTCAGGGGTAAAAAGTAAGGCCAAGCAGAGATCTCACCTGGCTCCCTGTGCTTCCTTCACTGAGCTCCTCCACTCTGTTCTTTGCTTTGACTGGCTCCCCAGCCTAGTGTTTGCTTTTACTCTTCTGCTTATGGCTTTGCACCCAAGGCCTTCCCCTCCCCCTCTGTTCATATTTTGTGTTCTCTTTCCATGCTATCAGGTACCTAGTGTCATTAAGTCATCAGAGGACTGAGGGGAAGGGGAATATGTGGGCCTGGGTGGGGCTTTGAGCTATTACAGAGGCTGGGGCAGGTTGTGGGCAGCAGGTTGTGGGAGACAGGTCTCTTGAGTGCCCTAGGGGGACACAGCCTTCGGTTTTGAGGAGCCCCTGTTATTACTAGATTAACCTTCAGATGGGTTGGACTGTACCTTCCCAAACTAGGTGTCTGCACTGTACAGAGGAAGGTCCCATGTGGTGAGAGGTTGGCCTTTCTAAAAACCTATTCCCATGCTGTACAACTTGCTTATTTGGCACAGTTTTTCAAATGGAATGTCTTCATTTTGTTTTGTGTGTTGCTGAGAATTTGTATCTGTTAATTTAGTTTTGACAGCTTGTTGGAAAATTCTCACCACTCTGCTAACTTCCAAGATGACTAGCAACGTCTTATGGTTTGGACAGTTTCTCTCTAATCTTTTTAATGAAAACCATAATAAATCATATTACAAAAAGCATCCTGCAGATAATCAAGCCAAGACTGACTTCTGAATTCCTTATACTGTAGAGTTGCATTTTTCATTATAGCATGGTTTCTGGGTATGGGGTTTAGCGGAGCCAAGGAGGGAAGCCAGGCTTCTGTGGGAGCACAGGTGGAGGAAGGGTGTGGGCAGTAGGGAATCCTGGGGTGCCCTGGGGTGTAAAGTGTGTCATGCTAGCACCTCCTCATTCTTGATCTCCTCCATGGAAAGGACTTGGAAATGTAGCCATTGTTGTTACTCCTGTTAGGGTGTTATGCAGGCGCTGGACCAGGCAACTCTTTTCTTTCCTTTTTTTTTTTTTTTTTTTTTTTTTTTGAGACAGGGTCTTGCTTTGTAGTTCAGGCTGGCCCTGAGCTCACTATGTAGCTCAAGCAAGCCTAGAACTCAGCAATCCTCCTGTCTCTGCCTCCCGAGTGCTGGGATTACAGGCGTGAGCCACCACGCCTGGCACTGTGGTATGTGATACTGATGGCTGGTGGGCGTGAGTCGCCATGCCCAGCATTGTATGTGGTTACCAGGATTGAACTCAGGACCTTGCGCTTGCAAGGCAGGTGCCGGAACCACTGAGCTAAATCTCCGGCCCTTCCTTTTTTTTTTTTTAATTTGAATCATTATTGGTACATTATATATACACATCATGATCACACATTATATTGAGAATTTGTACCAGTGAATGACACAATTTAATTCTCATTTTTTCCCATTTCCCCACCCACCCTACAACCCCCTTCCCCTATATACATGAGTTTTTTTTCCTTTTTTTTAAATTACCGTCATATTTTTTTCTTCCCCTTGTTACTTACCCCTCCTCTAGGGATTGGAGCCAGGGCCTTCACACTAAGCTATATCCCTAGCCCTTTTTATTTATTTTATCTTTTATTTTGCCCAGGATGGGCTTGAACTTTTAATCCTTCTGACTTCGCCTCTCAGACTGCTGGAATGACAGTCCTCTATCATCATCTCCCCATTAGGATACCTCATCTTTACTTTTTTTTTTTTTTTTTGAGACAGGGTCTCACTTTTGGAGTTCAGGCTGGCCCTGAGCTCACTGTGTAACTCAGGCAAGCCTTGAACTCAGC
Source organism: Thryonomys swinderianus (assembly GCA_004025085.1). Taxonomy (NCBI): domain Eukaryota; kingdom Metazoa; phylum Chordata; class Mammalia; order Rodentia; family Thryonomyidae; genus Thryonomys; species Thryonomys swinderianus. The sequence continues at coordinate 29,350 of PVIC010001547.1, forward strand.
AATCCTCCTGCCTCTGCCTCCCCAGTTCTGGGATTATAGGCATGAGCCACCACACCTGGCTCATTTTTATATTTTAATGAACACTGTGGAGGAGAACAGAATGTCTGATTCAGAACTTTCAGAGAACATAAATCCTCATTTTTACTCATTTTGCTTTTGTGTTTATTAAAATTGGGTGTCATGAGATAATTTGTGCGGTCCTGAACAGCCCTGTCCATGTGGTAGTCATCTAAGTTCCCTGAGGGGTATGTGGGCCTGACCAGTGCAGAAGAAATCTGGATTTACCTGGGTAGGGGTGTGCCCCCCCCCACTTCACGCAGAATTTTCTTGGTAAGGAATCAATAGGGTGCTAGTTTTCCCCATTCCATGGAGCTAGTTGCCTGTGCTTCATTTTCTAGGATTTTAACCTAGATGTTTCTCCTTTTTCCCTCTGTGTACATGTGGGGAAGAGAAACTGAACCATACACTCTTTAGTATCCATTTTTATTTCATATTGGTTTTGGTTTTTAGATGTGTTTATTTCCCTATTTATTTTTATATTTTAGTTTGAGAAAACTTAACAGTTGACTGATTCTTGGTTAAAAATAAACATTCTTTTCTTTGACTTAGGAAGTTTTTCTTAGTCCTTGAATGGCTAAGGGCCAGGCGTGTGTATGTAGACTGCCTGGTAAATCAGGCATATAAACATGAGTTGTTTTTATTTAAACCAGGTGACTTCATGCAGAAGATTTAATAGAACACATTTTGGAGATGTGTGTCTTAGCTGCCCACAGTCATATCCCCAGATTAAAGACCTTTGAAAAGCCAGGGGCAGACGGACCCCTCTGTGCATCACCACAGATACGTTCTCCTCTGGGGATGAGCGAAAGTCACTACTGGCAGAGAGCTGAGTAAACTTGTCTTTGCTGCTAATTATTCAGTGACTTCTAGCTGGGCAGCTTCCCATTTTAATTCTGACAGAAGTGTCTGTGAATGTCTGTGCTAAATTTTCCTGCAGCTATCAGACAGCCCCTGATGCGTGCGTGCGTGCGTGTGTGTGGGAACTGATCATTTTGTGCTCCTTCCCTGGCTTCTCTCTGGCGGCATCTTCTCAGTAGTAAGTTGGTAGGGCCATGTCTCCTAGGGAAAGGACACAGGGTTTGGTCCCTAAATAACAGCCTAGTCAGTGTCTCCTTGTGGCTGATGGCACCGAGAGGTCTATACTTTTACTCTTTCACCTATGCTTTTATTTCTTTAAGCAGGAGTCTTGGCCTGTTCTAGTAAAGATGAGAACACAAGAAATGATTTTGGTGGCACTTGAGCCAGGAGAAGCTGGTCAAGACTTGGGGCACAAAGGCTGTGATGCGTTTCCCCTTCCTGGTCACTAGGCACACATCTCTTGGGCTGGCTTTGATTCTCTCCTCCTGTGGCCTTGGCAGGGGCACTAGGTACTGGAGAGAAAATCAGCCAAACAGTGAACTGTGTCAGGAGGCCCAAGAGAGAGACTTCAAAGGCAAAAAGGTAACAGCAGGCAGAGGATCCCTGGCCATGCCCTTCCAGGTTAGAGGGGAAGCCCAGCTCTTCAGAAGATCCAGCCAGAGGCCTCCAGCCACATGCCATGCCAGATGGGCCAGCTGCCCACAGAATCTCACTGCCCATGGGGCTGGCCAGGGGGAGGCTGGCCTATCTAGGGTACAGTGGTGAAATTAAAGCAGTGGGGTTTGGTCAGCAGCATATCCTGCAGGACCAATCCCAACTCCTTGCTGACCAGTGTGGAGACTTTCAGGGTGCATGTTTTTATCCGTCCCCTGCTCTGAAATGCACACAGCTGGATGATTTTCCAGTTTAGTCAGGAAGTGAAGAATCAAATATGAAATATACTTGTAACAGGGAGCTACTGATTTGGTTTGGCTAAGTCCTTCCATTGGAATACTTTCGACTGTTTTCTCCTGTTTCCATCTAGGCTGATGCCTTCAGATAGGGCTGGAGCATCGGGAAGACAAAAGACAGGTGGCGAGCTGTCTGTAGCTTCCCATGTCCTCTGTGTTCCGGAAAACAGACCCATTCCTAAGAACAAGTGTCTGACTCGGCCTTTCCCATGCCAGACCTGCGTCTTGGTCAAGGAGGAACCTGGTGTTTCTTGCAGACTGCATAGAGGAAACTTCACACAGCACAGGCCTTCTGTTTGTACTTCTGTGTTTTCAGTCTGTGGACTAGATTTCTCTTCTGGGTTTGGCTGTGGGACCGCCATTCCTTTTGCTTGTGGCAGCGTCTGTGATGAGGCTGAGCGGGGCTGTAGTCCACTCTCTCCTCCCAAGATGGAGACTGTCTGGTGTGGACTTGCACCAGACCTCAAGCCCTCGGTGGATTTTCTGTGCACCTTCATCTTTTCCTAAAAATAAGGTGAACCAACTCAGACTCATTTCTTCCTCCAGCAGTCTTGCTGTGGGGTTGGTTTCTCACTGAGTTAACTTTCTTCTTTTCTTTCAGCTTTAATGAGCTTTGGCTTAGTCTGCTTACTTTATCCAACTCTGTTGTGTCTAATCCTAAGGTGAGCCTTGCTGACTCCTGTTGTCAGCTGGTGACACTCACCAGGTTGGGTGTTGTCCTTGCAGTGTTCAAGCGAGGCTGGGCTGGCATGGCCGGGCTGCCCATATGTCCGCATGCCTTTTCTCCAGGTAGAGAGGTCCTCCTGTGGTGGTGTCGTCGTGGAGGGACCATGGAGCTGCAGACATACTGTTGTGGGAAATAAGAATGATTTTCCTTTCCTGAAATGCATGTGCTTTGCCACTGATAATGAGAAAGAACCTTTGTACAGTTCTTGTATCTCAAGCATCCCACTTTTATGAACAGGAACACACACGTGACTGCTTATCAGTATTCCCGTGGCTCGGAGGAACAGATTTTATCATCAGCTTCCATGTGATAAAGTTGTTTCTGGAACAGAGGGCATATTTCCATGAAAAATACCCATGTCAGGGCTCGAGTGGAAAGCAGAGCTGTGTCTGTTCCAGGGTCTGGTGGCAGCTACGTTCTCTTTAAACTGAGCTTAGGACTTCTTTATAAGCCAGTGTCTCATCCTTAGGTTTGCAGTTATTTTGATTCCCCAGTACATGTGGAGGTGAAGGGGAAGGAGCACTGCTGAATCTTGTCATGGTAACTAGTCATTACGTAATCAGTAATTCACTGAAAAGTTTTGCAACCAGTGTGGCTCAAGGCAATATTGTGAATGTAAGTTTGAGAGAAGACTCAGGTTTCAGTGAGCTGACGGGGTGAAATGCCAGGTTACCCCTGTAAGCATGGCAGCACACAACACTAGCCACTTAGGAAATTTTATAGATCAGTGAAGACTCAGATGTTTAATTTACTGACCCAAAAGATCATCCTCAGTGTATATCTGGTTCGTGACTTTAAATGGGACTGTCACCTGGGATTAGAAAGTTTTAGCTCACTTGCTGTCACCGATCAGGTGAGCTGAGGTTTCTTTTCTGGAGAGGGCAGTACTGAGGATTGAGTTTAGGACATTTGCACTCCTACATTTCTAGTTTTTTTTTTTTTCCTGAGATAGGGTCTTGCCGAGTTGCCCAGGCTAGGTTTCAACATGTAATCCTCCTGGTTTAGCTTCTCAAAGCACTTGGATGACAGATACGCACCACCATGCTGTCTCAGCCAAGGATTCTTTTGTTCAGTTCTGATGCAAATCACAACAGCAAAGTGCACCTTCCTCCATCTTTAGTGGCTCTGGGTCCCAGCCCCTTGGTGTCTCAGCTGTGTGCAGTTCCCAGCAACCTCTATAGCTTCTTGGCTCTAGGCCTTGTGGCAGTTTGTTGGAGGTCTTCCACCCCTGGTCTCTATCTCTGGTCTCTGGAACCTCTCAGGGCTCGTCATCCTCCTCAGTTGACAGTGGCCTATGAGGAAGACCGCCTTTATAGAGCAGTTTATATACTTCTATACCTGCTATATGAGTTTCTCAGCAATGGACAGGGCTGGGTTACCAGAAAAGGAGCACAGGGCAAGTCACCTGAGATGCTTCTGAGGTTCAAGCCCTCTGAGTCTCAGACACATTCTCACAGAATGGCAAGAACAGGGGGGTCCTTAGTGTCACTTGAGCCTGGAGCTCCTATCAGTATGGCCTAGAAGCCCCAGGGACACGTGGGGGTGACAGGACACTCCAGGGCTGGTGGCCTGGGCCATTCTGAGAATGGGGAGCAGGGGAGGGCATGATGGGTGACAATCAGTTCCTTGTGCTCCTGGTTCCTTCTAGCTGTCAGAGGGAAAAGAGGCAACCTCAGTTATTTTTATTCCTTGTGTGAGTCTTTTCCATGCATCTCCTTGTGTGTTTTCTTGTGGGATTTGCCACCAAAATGTTTCCTTCAGATAACAACTCAGAGATGTTACAGTCTCTTTTTTTCATGCTTAAAAAGAGCTTTTATTGGGCCAGAGATTTAGCTCAGTGGTCTGGCACCTGCTTAGCCAGCCCAAGGTCCCTGGTTTGATCCCCGGTAACCACATACAATAATACTGGCTGTGGTGACTCACACCCACCAGCAATCAGTACCACAGATCACAGTGTTGGGTGTGGTGGCTCACATCTGTAATCCCAGCATTTGGAAAGCAGAGGCAGGAGAATGCTGAGTTCAAGGCTTGCCTGGGGTACATAGTGAGTGCAGGGCCAGTCTGAACTATAAAGCAAGAACGTGTCTCAAAAAACAGAGCTTTTATTTATGTTACTTCTGTCAGTATTTATAATATGAGAAGTAAAAAGTAAGTAATTTTAGAGATCATTATTAAATTTTAGGTAACAGATGCATACTCATGATACATTAACATAAATAATACTTTTGTGAAACATAATCATTTTCCAAACCCAAAATAATTAACAAGACTTTTTTGTTTCATTGTACTTTTACCAGTACCTATGTGGCTCAGCAGAAGACAGCTAGGCACTGTGCTGTCCTGTTTGGGAACACATCCTTCATGGAGGACAGCATGCAGTTCACTGGCAGCAGGGGACAAAGCATTCACTCTTGGATTTTGCATGCTGACTGAGTGTATGGGGTATTCTATGTATGAGGAAGGTTCAGCATGTTTGGGTGGCTTCAGAAGGGACTCTCATACCTACAAGGATTCTGTGTCATTCCACCAGTAATTTTCTTTGTTCTTCCTTTAAAGGAAGAACTTAGATGGAAGTATCACCTCCTTGTGTCTGTGATGAGATGTGACATGTGACTCAGTCTCAGCCCATACAGGTTTTTCTCCGGTCTGATTTTTGGTTGAACTATTGAGCACAGTCAGGAACCCTAAGCAGACTTTTTTTTTTTTTTAAACTTCGCTATTCCAAGTAGTTGAGTTTGGAGCCTTTTGACAACTGAGGTATCACTGTGTTCCAACTCTGTTTTCTATCCAGTTTTCTCTGTGTTGGTGTTGTTGGTGGTAGTGGTAGTAAGGACTAATTCTACCCCAGAAGAGTTACACCTTTGGCTTTCTATGTCATTCTGTGTTGTGACTTTTAAGTTGTGATAACTGATCTCTTGTGAGTTCCGTCCCTTTCTACCCCCCACCGTTTCTGTTCTCAGTTTCCCATGCCTGTGTGACTCCTAGAAGGGCTCCTCACAGATGGGGTGTTCAGGTTGGAGGAGGCCCTGGGAGCCTACTGAGGGAGAGGAAGCGTTTCACAGCCCTTGTGTGGGACTCCCTGACTGCTGGCAAAGTGGCGGTGATCAGCTGTCTAGGTAAAGTCATAGAAATGCCTTTGACTCTGCACCTAGAGATGCTGGTGGGAGAGGCCTGTCTTGTGCTATCTCCTTCAGTGCGCTCACTGTGAGGAAGGCGGGATCCGCATGACCACGGAGCCAATAGGCTAGTGGATAATAGAACTGCAGCAAAATCCCGGCCACTGCTCACCATATCGAACAAGGGACCAGCGGAGGAGGCCTTCTACTTTCATGTGGCCTTTTTCTGGGACTGCTGGTGAAGCCAGGCCAACTCATGATCTTCAGCTCTTGGCCTTTTCTTTTGAAATGCTGACATCTCAATTGTTGAACTTAGTTCATTCCAAATTAGTGTTTGAACATGGAAAAGTTTTAGAACTGAACGTATTTTTCCCATAAGAAATAATGGAAAACCAATCCATTGTGAAGCCTAAAAATTACACTTATAAATTCATTTTTCCAGGACTGTAGCAAAATTTGCAGTGATTTTTTTTCTTTAGCTCTATCATGATTCTCAAAGTTTTCCTCCTAGCTTTACTGCTAGTATCACTGACTTTCTTTGGAGCCATGATTATGATATTTTACTCAAAGTGCACGAAAGGAAAGCACAATGAATGTTTTAATGTATTAACACAAGCACTATATGTTGTCTGGCCAAGAACGGCACTTAGACGGAAGTATGACCTTCTTGTGTCTGTGATGAGATGTGATGTGTGACTCACTTGCAGCCCATACAGGTTTTTTCTGCTCAGATTTTCAGTTGGACTATTGAGCAAAGTCAAGAACACTAAACAGGCTTTTTTTTTTTTTTTTTTTTTAACTTTGCTATTCCAAGTAGTAGGAAGTTCGGAGCCATTTGACAACTGAGGTATCACTGTGTTCCAACTCTGTTTTCTACCCAGTTTTCTCTGTGTTGTGGTTGTTTTTACAGATTAGAAGCATCACCTTTTCTACCCTTGCTTATCACATTTCTGTCTTTAAGCTGTGAAATACTTAAGTCAGTTCAGTAATTCTTTACGGAGTGTTTGCAGGTGGGGAGCTGCAAAACCTGTGTCTTAGCCTTCTGGGTTGCCCCGAAACCACCTGCTTACTTGCTCGGTACCAGCACTCCGAATGGCTTCTTGTGGTGGGTCAGCGGCACTAGAACCTTGTCACGGAGCTGAACCTTACAGGGTTGACTTTCCTCCTCCTTTGTTTTCTCTATATTGTTTCACTGCTGTATTTTACTCTGATGGGTACACAGAGCTCTGGATATCAACCTATCATCTTTCTTTTGGGAGTGGGAAGGAGTTACCCAGGTGACAGAAGAAGGAAGGGAGAAAGAATGCAGTATGAGAGATGAAAATTATTCTTTTTCAGTCAATTTCCATCACCTCTACCGTAGCACTAGACTGTACTGTCAGCTATGGACCTAATCTATTGATACTGAGAAAAATTGATAAAGCATGTGTTTTCCTGTACGTAGTAGATTACCTGAGTAGACAGGAAAAGATTATTCTCTTTCATTGCATTTCAGATGGCTTTCTTATTTTTTCAAATTGTATATTGTTCAGAAGTTAGCCTTACATTTTCTAGTTTTATGTATATTGCATCAAGATCTATACCTATATAATTTTTAAAATTCTGAATGATGTAAAAAATAAAATATGCCCTTACACCTGAATAAACATTGGATAAATGTCAACCAGAACACCTTCTCCTCCCCATTTACTTACTGTATAACTATATGATGTTGCACTGGCATATTTATCTGTTCTCTTATAGACATGGTCCTCTGTACTAGTTTATTTTCTCTTCCTCATTTTTCTGTCTGGCTCACATAGCTCATCATGAATTTTCATCTTGTATTTTTATATTAAGCTAAGATTAATTCAAGAGATTCTTAAAATAATCAGTTCTATTTCTTTCAGTGTCAGAAAACAGCACGATTAGCCAAGTTATTTATTGGATACATTTTTACCATTTATGACTCCTGTTGCCATTTGTTTGAATTTAGTTTTTCCGAGTTTATTATGGTCACTATTACCACCTGTCCTTAAAGTAGAATACATACAGTAAGTTCCTGACTTAGGAATTTGCATTGCAAACTTTCCCAGGAATTCTGTATAAGAGTCACTTTGGCAGTTTAGGAATGGATCTGACTTAGGAACAGTTTTCCCAGAATGGAACTCGTTTGTAAGTCAGGAATTTATTCTCTCCTTTCTTTGTTGATGTATGAATAATATTTCAGGTTTATGCTAAAGAGTTTTCCAGTCTGAAAATGCTTTCGACAGTGTAGGTTAGAAGGTTGATTAACTTGTACTGAGAGTGCAGACACTCTCACCAAGTGCTTTTTGATCATAGGTGGTGCTAGAGTTGGATTAGTTTTCAGCTGTTAAGATAACACATTTAGGTCACTACACAAATGCCTGACAGTTTCTTATTTTTAGTATTTTGCTTGTCTGCAAGTAGGTGATAAAGCAAATGAGCACTTGTAGTTGGAGAAACATATCAGCTACACATGTCAAGTTCAGCATCTTCTTTTTTCTCCTTGGCCCAGGGATACCTGTGATCATGCATCTTTATTTCATAACATACATCTTTCTACTAGGGAACTTGTTTCTGGTTCTTGTTGCTAATGTGACCCAATATTTGTAGTATTTTACATACTGGGTGGAGGAAAGAGATGTTTACCATGCACCCTTGTGAATCCCCTTGCCCAACCTTTGCCCCAGCAGCTTGATGAGCTGCTGTCTGGGCATGAGAACCAGAGTGGCAGAATAGAGGCTGAGAGGGTACCCAGCTGGGCCTTGGCTGCCTGGCCTAGAAGTGCTAGTCCTTATGGAGTAAAGTTTTTTTTAGCTTTAATTGAGTAGGAATAAATATATTGGCTCTCAAGCCATCTTCCTTGTTTCTTGTTTGTGAGAAATACTGAAAAAAACCAAAGAATTTCCCACACCACACAGAGGTCATCCCAGAATAGTCATAGTCATGTAGCTGTTGACTCCTAAAAACCCAGAAAAGAATTAGTGTAATAAATTAATGGAAAAGAGAAGAAAGCAGTAAATCAACTGTGACATCAGCATAACACATGATTTTTGAGTGGAAGAAGCTTGCCTGTTCATAATTATTCATTTTTCTCATGATTTATTGATTGCCTGTTATGCCTAAATCTTCTGCTCAGTAAGAAGTCACAGTTGAAAGCAGCAGGCTTGTCTGCAAAGAAATTGCATATTGCAACTGCAAAACGTGGTGGTAGAAGTTACAAGCAGGGTCATAAGGCATTGGAGAACAGGAGCCATTTCCTGTGCAACAGCAGTTCTTCCTTGGCAGTGTTTTCCCCTGGAGGTGTCTGCTAAGTTTTGGTGGAGGGTGATGGCCTTGAAATGTAGGTATTTGGCAAAATGGGGACATCTTGATAAGAGGGAAAGAAGGAATAAACTTCAGGATGTATTCATCTGAGAAGGACTACTTGATGCATATTGTTGTGACTGTCAGGTGGAGAAGATTCAGAAAAGTACTTGGGGCCATACTATCTATGGAAAGGAGCGGTTTTGAAATTTAAGTCATGCATCCTATGATCTTGAAGAGTTGCATTCATGTGGATTTGTTGGTTATAATAAATAAAACTTCAATGAAACAGGTAATTGCTTGAGTGTCTGGAATGTCTAGGGTAGCATGCTTCTGGCATTGTGGGACCCAGCACAGGCATGGTCCCAGGGGCTCTTTATCTGTGTTCTGTCCTCCCCAGTTTGTAAGTTCTGTGTGCCAACCCTTCTGGTGTATTGGTAAGGTCACAGCAGCCACAGCCCAGATCTCTTTGCTTAGCACCTTCTGCAGAATTGGAATGGAGAGATTTCACTATTTTGAAAATAATCTTTATTTTTAAAGTAAAAAAACGATAGTTTCTTTGAACACAAAGAACCTGTCCTGTGATTTAGTGGAGACATAACCCTTGTTCCTACTTCTCTCAGTGGACACACATTGTGGCTGCACTTTCTTCAGAAGCCTCCTGCATGGGAAAGCAGCTGAAAAGACTGCTGGTCAGATCAAAGCCAGAGCTCTGCCTGGTCTGCACTTCTGGTTCCCACGCATGCTTCCTGTGAGTGTGAGGAGCCTCCTCCCTGCGCTGATCAGGGACAGGATCTTCCTGTCTCTCACCTGCTATGCCACAGCTCATGACTCCTGGTGCTGTTTTAGAAAAGACTTTACTTTGCTGAAAGGCCACTTTTCCCCCCTTTTATAATCCAGACACTAAAATACAATAGCCAGTGCCTTATAAACCACCTGTCTAGTAGGAAATGAAGCTGAGTTCTGGAGTCTCTGTTGCTACTTGGAGAATTTGTGGCTTCCTTTCCTGCCTGTAAACAAAAGCAGTCAACTGAAAGAATGGGTCCTTGATTGTTCACAGGACATTTGCTGTATCAAAGGAAGGAAAAAGGTTTTGCAGAGTGGATACGAACATTCACAGTGCTTCGCCCAGAGAAGAGGCAGTGACCACAAAATAATGCAGTAATGAAGCAAAGTGTGATCACAAGACTATCAAGACTTAACAAGTGATCAGAATTTTGTTAAAATGCAAATTTTTAAAAATTGTATTATGGGGGCTGGAGATTTAGCTCAGTGGTTCCAGCGCCTGCCTAGCAAGTGCAAGGTCCCTGGTTTGATCCTGGTAACCACATACAACAATGCCGGGCATGGTGACTCATGCCCACCAGTAATAAGTACAACATACCACAATGCTGGGCATGGAGGCTCATGCCGGTAATCCCAGCACTTGGGAGGCAGAGACAGGATTGCTGAATTCAAGGCTTACCTGGTCTACATAGTGAGCTCAGGGCCAGCCTAAACTGTAAACTGATATCCTATATCAAAAAAATAAAATTGTATTATGGTAAAAGATACATTGCCATTAATCCCCCTCAAACTATTCCTCACTTTGAATGCATTTATTCCATTGTTCTTGCCATACTGTAAAGCAGTTCTGTAAATCCTCTTTTGTGAATGTCTTCATGGAATAGATAAAAAATACAGTGACTGCTGCTGCTGCATGTCATCCAGTGGTGAGGCAGACTGGTAAAACATTTCAGTATGTCTTCATCTACCTTATGAAGTATTTGGATCTTTTTTTTTTTTTTTTTTTGAGACAGGGTCTTGCTTTGTAGTTCAGGCTGGGCCTGAGCTCACTATGTAGCCCAGGCAAACTTTGAACTCAGCAATCCTCCTACCTCTGCCTCCCGAGTGCTGGGATTACAGGCATGGGATTACCGTGCCCGGCTGGATCTTCTTTTTTTTGAAAACTTTTTTTTTCTTTTGTTGTCACTCCCCCCTTCCTCCCAGTACTGAGGATCAAAGTTGGGCTCTTGTGCTTGCCAGGTAGGTGTGATACCACTTGAGCTGAATTCCCGGCCCTGTATTAGTACATTTTAGAAACATGTCACAGTCACATTCAACATTGAGAATTTGTACCCGTCCATGATATATCTTGATTCTCATTTTTTCCCATTCCCCTGGCCTCCCAACAATCCTCCACCCCCTATATGCATAAGCTTTGTTTTCATTTCTTTGTTTCTGCCATCAAATTTTTTCTTTCCCTTCTTTACTTTCCCCTGCACATTTGTCCTTTTGTGACCATCATATTTTTCTTAGCATGTTCTCAGGTTCATCCATAATTGCAATGGGATGTTAGAATCTCCGTTCTTTGATGGCTGCCCAGTATTCCATTTTATGGATGGACCGTGTTCTGTTTGTTTAGCCATCAGCAGCCACTTGCATCATGTGCACCTTCTGGCTCTTGAAGGAGTTTGAGACTCTGCTTTCTGTTGTTTTGGGGATATACCCAAAAGTGAAATCCTTGGCATATGTGGAAATGCTATGTTTAGTTTTGTTTTTGAGGAATACACTATACTATGCTTTAGATTTTTAACTTCAGAATTGGGTATTAGTTCTAAAAATTGCCAGTGTATTTCTGTCCTTGCACATAGCTTGAAATTCAGCTTACAGTGAAGGGGCCACAGCAATGTTTCATCAGCTTTTTCAGTGCTTTGTAAAAACACAGACAGATTGAAACAGGTGGGCTCCCTGATGCTAAGGCCAGCTCCAGCTTTCTCTATAGGTGACTCTATGATTTATTTCAAGGAAAACACACGCTGTTGATATTATACTGGGATGACAGATGTGAACCCAGACTCTCTTGGGGCCTCTGCTCACAGAGTACTGTGTTGTCTGTTGTAGGAAGCGCAGTAGGAGATTTTGCCAGGATGTGGAAAGTAACACCCTTGTTCCTCAGCTTTGTCTGAGCCTTGTCTTCCTCTTGCTTACTGTTGAATTTTAGCCCCTGAAGTATCAAGTAGGGGCATGCACCCCAGGACACTTGGTTTATAGAAATTCCTATAATTACTGTTTTTTAAAATGATGCATTAAGAAGATCATGCTCCTCCTAACAGCAGACTGACTTGAGTTCACATCCTGTGCTTGCTAATTCACTTGGGAGCAAGCCAATTTCTTAGGGCCCCGTTCCCTTATTTATAGAGTCATCAAAGCTGATAGATGTTTTGATTTTCTATTTTATTTCACAGCTCTTATGATTTTGAAAATAACATATAAAAGCATGTAATGTCTAGTTCATAGTTGCACTGCATACCTCCTACTGGTCATGGCTGTGACCTTTGAAAGCAGGTGCAATTTAAAAGGATTTAGGACCAGTACTGTAGCAGTGGTTCTTAAAATTTCTGGCCTTAGGATCCCCTTCATGCTTAGAAATAATGGGAATCCTGAGGAGCTTTTGACAATGTCTTACCTCTATTGATATTTTCTATATTGATATTTTCTATATCAGAATTAAAACTGAAGTTTTAAAAGAACTTAAAGTGACAGACAGCCCTTTATATTTGACTAGAGCTAACATTTTATGAAAATGTTTTTTAAGTTAATTAAGTTTATTGGTACATTTTAGGTATACAAAAATGTCAGTGAACAGAATGGCATTGGTTTTGCTCTTGCAAATGTCTTCACCGGTTGACTTCATAGCAGCTAGCTGGTTTCTCTTTACCTGCTTGTGTGATAGATCCTTTGCCCTATCTCACAATGTCTCTGTATTATTTGCAAACCTAGTGTTCACCCCTTGGCCAGTGGTGGTGAACCTGTGATACATGTGCTGCGGGAGTCTGTTTGCATCATTGAAAGCTCTGCTATTGAGTTGTCTTTTATAAATGAAAACCTCAGTATTAATGTTTAATTGTAGTGTTGACACTGGGTTTTAGGGGTTGCAGTTTGGGCTCTTTGCTTCTAAAATGTTCCCTGTCACTGTCCTAAGCCGAATACACTTTGGAAACTGCTGAGGAAGTGAATGAAGCCTCTTGGGAGCTTGAGGACTTCTTTCTCTTGCAGGTTCTTGCTCCAGGACACTGGAGCCTGCAGTCGCTCTACATGCCCAGCTTGCAGGACCAGGACAGACCTGCCTGCCTCCAGGCAGCCACTTGAGTGTTAAACTGCACCCATGTAACCTCTTGGTGGTTTTTGTTTTTGTAATTTATTTTTATCTTTATTGGTACACTGTATGTACACGCCATGATCACACTCAATATTGGGAATTTGTACCAGTATATGACACAATTTAATTCTCATTTTTCCCATCTCCAACCCACCCACAACCCTCTAACCCCTAAATACACAAGCTTTCTTTCCTTTATTTTTATTACCATCCCATTTTTTCTTTACCCCTCATTATTCACCCCTATACCACATTTTCCTCTTCCCTTGGCTGATGGATAAACGTTTTGACTTGCCTCACTCCTCCAGAGCAGAGTGGGTGAGCAGTGCATAGGCCTATTTGAACTCTACAGTCCCCTGCGTTGGGGCTCCAGGAGTCACTGATGAGTGCTGTTGAGTGTGCCCTGGTATGTTCAGAGAGGTTTGCTTTTTATAGTTGGTTCATGTACATCTACCTTGGGTGTGTCTTGGGTTAGAGGGAAAGAAGTGAGCATACTAGTAAGTTACAGGCTGCCTAGAGGCCACCATCTTAAAGGGACATGAAGTAGGGGATATGCCTGTCCTTGGGTTGTCTGGTCAGGGGTGAGAAGGCTAGGGATTGGTTGCCAACACCCTTGTCCCAGCCAAAGCCAACAGAGCTTGCCTTTCCTTGTGTGGAACAGCAGGAAGTAGGAAGATGTGTTGTGTGATGAGCCCATGAAGGTTACATTCCCACCCAGCACATTGCATTTGGCCTTAGGCATGTATACATATAAACACACACATGTGCACACTCACACAGGTACACGGTCCTCTTGGACATGTTGATCCTGAGAACTTTGGTGTGTATTTCCTAAGGGTAAAGACACTTGTCACAGCAATTCAGTTACCAACCTCAGATTGTGTAATACTAAGTCCTTATACACCTGGTCTGTTATTTGCATTCTGATTTTGCTGTTTGACTCCCAGCTTCCCTTGAGGTACTCTTCTCTGTGCAAGTCCAGTCTCAGGCATGTACTGCATACTTGCCTTATCTCTTGCTTGCGTTCATTTCTGCAGCCATCATCTTCTGTTATTTCGGTGTATCTGGGGGCTGGGGTTGTGAGCTTGGTTCCACAACGGAGGCCAGATGATAAGCATTTAAGCAGTGGCAGGGTGTCATTGATGCCCTCCCTGCTTCCTTACTGCTTGTTATAAATGTGTCAGGCCAACATGGTGACAGGCTGGCATTCTTGCAGAAAGGCTGGGCACCAAGGAGGCCATGGTGGAAGATGGCCTTTCTGGGACATGGCTGTGACCTCTCTTGGTGGGACTTGGAAAACTTGGTCGCAGTGCCAGTGAGCACAGCTGATAGGAAATTAGCACATTTTAGGAATAAGGACATTTATTGGGAATAAATTGGGAATAAGGACATTTTAGCATGTTTTGAGGAGGGACCTTCACACATGAAGACTGCTTTTGTCTCTCCAGAGACAGATGATAAGTTTACTCTGTGACCAGCTCCTGGCCAGCTGAGAATACCCGGTGCAGTCTGAGCACAGTTGATGGCCTCTGGCCTTGCAGTCGACTGCTATGGGGAGACAGTGCCACCTGGACTTGATTTTTGGGAGGTCTCTCCAGGCCTTATATTCAGACGACACCTCCAGGGTGCATTTCCAGGTCAGCTCTGTGGGTGACTGGTGGGTGAGTTTCTGAGCATTTCGTAGGACATGTGTAGTGTAAACAGTTGTGATAAATGCTCGTGATTTGGGGGCATACTTTGGCAAAATTTTATTTAGTTTTTAAATTTATAAGTGTATTAAATTTAGACCACATAGAAATATATGACTTAAAACATAAATTTCTCCTGTAGTTTATTCCCCATAATCAGTTGGCGTAAACAGACTTTGTTTGTATGCACACTTTAGGAAAGGAACTATTTAATGCATCCGATCACTGTCGGTATCTTTCATTGTCAATGTTTAGCTGGTCCCTATTTAACTCTGTTTACTTTGGACTGGTTTTCATGGTGGATTTGTACTAGTTTGTTGACCTTATCCTTTATGAAGGACACAAAGATGTTTGTCAGTGTTTGCTTATTATTAATACAATGTCTATACACAGATTCACACAACCATTTTCTTAAGGTAATTCCTTAGAAATGAAATTCCTGCATGAAAAGAATGTATATAGTTACAGCTTTGACACATACTGCTAGACTCCCCCATGATCGGCATATCCATTCATGATTCTTTAGCCCACAGTCTTCACCAGTAGGATTAATCTAACATTTTAATTTTTTATTTTAACATTAGAAGTATTTCATTGTTTACATTTTTATGTTCTAAAAAATTAGTACTGCTATTAGTCATCTTTTGCTGTTATCATCCACTTGTATTTCTTTTGGATTTTTACATCTCCTAATTTTTAAAAATGTCTTTGTTTCCTTATGTCTAATAACAAGTAGTTTTGCTATTTTAAGTTTGCCTTTTAGCTTTGTTCAGATATCTTTGGTAAGAGAGTGGTTTTGACTTCTACTTTTCAAAATAGTCTTCCTTGAGTTTTTCTGTTGTTTTTCTCATGTTAAGAGAAAATTTCCCCACTGAATGATTGTAAAAATTGTATTTTAGTTTTAAATTTGCACATATTTTTACATATGGCATAAGTTCCAGATTTAAATTTTTTCTACTCTGCCATTATCTCTTGCTTTAAATTTTGACTTAGTGCTTACGTTTGGAGTTGCATGTGATAGGAATGTGGAGGAACCTTCACAAAGCGGAATAAATTTGTGTGTCATGGATGATACTGCTCTGAGCCAGGATCCCCTCCTTCCAGTGCAGTTTAACTGACATGGTTGTGCCCAGCTAAGGGGGCCACGGCCAGTATGTACAACACCATTGTTGTTAAAAAGAAGGTTCAGTTGCCTCTGGTTTTTTCATTTTTCCCTTTTGCAATGATATTTCTTCTCCATAAATTTATATTTAACATTTATAAATTTTGTAAATTGCAGTAGATCCGAGATATATAATGGTTTAATGTCCTCCTGTTGCATCAGCCTGTGCCAATGTTTGTACATTGGTATGCTCATTTTCACACTTAGTCAGTAGAGAGACTTGAAGCCTGCTTATGAGAAGGTTGAGAGACTGGTTCTTTTGGGCTGAACACCAGTTCTTGTCCTTTTGAAGATAAATAAATCAAGTTTTCTGAGATATGTGGCACCCCAGTGTTGAGTAGTCTATATTTTAGCCTTAGCATTCCTACTGAGACTTTCTAACTCCTGGGCTTTTGTTATCAGAAAGATTCACTATTCTGAGGCCTGAGTATTTGTTCCTCCTCTCTGCTTTATCAACAGTTTCCCACTTTTTGGAATCAGAATACATGCTAGCAGAGAGGGAGCAAGCTTTCTTTACCCTACCCTCTTTTATGGGCATTTTGTAACACCAGGGGAACTCTAGGACCCACAGAACCTTTAGAGAGGCTATCATTATCCCCTTCTGTTTAAAACATTATCTGACTGGTACATTTCTTATTGTCCCGCTCACATTACTGAAGAACTGTTACAGTTGCTGGATCTTTGAGTGAGGATCCAGGAGGGGGATGGGCATCCTAGACACGAACAATATCTTGCCTGAGAGAGAAGTGTCATGAACAAGTCTAAACTGTGTGACTCAGGTGTTGATCGCTCTGAGGTGTCCCTGCTATACGTGGGACTTGTGACTGCATTGCTGTCTCAGCCTATATTTGTCCTGTTCTGGGTACATTCATGGAGTCTTATGATGGGCGGCACAGATGTTTTCCAGGGTGTCTGCAAACATTTCATTTTATATCCCATCAGCTGGGGGTAAATAGATTCAGCCACTTCCAGTGGGCTTTAAATCCAAAGAGCTGGGGGAGGAAGACAGGGCTCTGTAGGTCCTTGCTTGTGTGAGATGGATTTAGTTCAGTGCATATTTATTGGATAATTTCTGCAAGCTCAGCACACTGAGACACTGGGAAAGATGATGATTGAAAGGCCACCTTCCTCCAAGATTTACAGCAGGTTATGGAGGGAAAAGAAAGGCACAAGTACCTGTAAAATGCTCCATGACTGTCCTTGCAGAAAACTCAAGGCATACTATTGAGCTAAGGTAGGAAAGGTCTTGGTGGACTACCAAGAGGCTGGCGTACACGCATTGCTTGTGCAAACATTTGAAGGATGAGTGAGTACTTCCAGATAGATGTGTCTTGGGGTACTTCAGTCAGAGCCAGAGAGTGTAGAAAGAGATAATATGGTAGACTTGGGTGTAGCTTGCTAGGATTGAAATATGGTGTAGCATCCTAGGATTGAAAATGGGTAGGCAAGATCATCATGGCTGAAGCAGGCTGAGCACAGATCTGGCAGTGGCCACCCGCTGTCCTTCTGCCCCAGGGCAGGGCTCCCGAATCTTTACCTGTCTTCTCAGGCAAACTCTCATTTCGTGCAGCTACTTGAGTGCATGACCGAGCAATTGGGAGTTAGTCTCTAGATTGATCGATGTAGAACTGTCTGGATTTTCCTGTACTCATCCTTGCTAATCACACTGGAAAGAAATTGCTTCATACTTAGAATTTCTTCTCTTGAACAAGAAAAACATTTTTCTCTATCAGCAGAACTTCCTCCCTTCTTCTTAGGTCTGTAGCTGGATGACTAATGACAATGCGCTTTGTCTCCATTACATGACAACTAAGTCTTCCTCAGCCCTTGTCTGCCTGACTTCAGGAGAAGCAATTTATGATCAACATGGTAGATATTTGTTCTCAGGGACATTATACTTACAGCTCCTTGTCTCTGTTATCTCATGTTTATTATTGCAGATTTTTTTGCTTATTGCTTAATATGTAATAGGTAATATCTTAGTACTTATGCCATTCAATCTACAAATAGTGCTTAGATGTAGGTATTATTATTCCCATCTTAAAAATGAGGACATTGAGGCCCTGGAAGGTGGAGATCTTTGTTCAGGGTCATGGACCTAATCATACAGAGCTGGACTTCACTTACCCTAATCAAGTGCAAAGGACCAGTGGGTCCAGAAAAAGGCTAGGCTGTCCATTCAGTTTTACTTCAGTTTCACAAGTGTTTCAGGATCTAATTTTCTGCATACAGTGCTGAGAAGAATCCCCCCAAAAGAATTTCTACAATATACTGACAGCCTCTTTTTATCTCTATATTGTTCACACAGAAAGGGAAGCATACTGATACTGTCTGTGTAACATGAGTAGAATCCTCATAAAACTTGAAGATGGTGTACCAGCATAATATGAAATAATTGTAGCACTTACACTCTGATGAACGATTGATTGATTCATGGTCCGTTGACCTGCTTGATGTATGTATGCAGCTTCTCAAGGTGCACTTGAACCTTTCCTGGTTAGCCAGAACTCTGACTTATTTGGCTTCTTGGTCAAAGTAAAAAATTCTGCGTGGGCACAGAGAGAAGAATGGGGGCTCAGAGTGGGGCTAGTAAATTAGGGGTTCTGACCTCAGACTTTTAAGGTGTAAATCAGACTGTGCAGGTCTTCCATGTCTGCTTGAAAGGCATTTATGGTAATTACAGACCCCATTTGTAAAGATACAGTTTTTTGTATTCATTTCCTGCGAAGCTGCTGGAATTGCTTAGTTCATGAATCCGAAGCCAGCAGCGCTCTTTCACAGAGCACATTGTCATTTAATAAGTTGTTTCTTCTTGTTTGTTTGTATTAGGCATCTCTGTTTGGAGGACATCCATAGAGGAAGGAGCTTATGAAGGAGGCATTCAATGAGGAACTATGGTGATGTTAAGACTTCAATTTACTGGTTAAATAATTGATTTTGCTCTAAGGAAGGAAACTCACTGGTAATTAGCTGTGTGTCTGACAAAGGCTGAGAGGATCTATCATCCCAGATCTCAGTGCTCCTGCCTCCTCTTTTCATGGGCTGGTCAGTTACGGTTTTGGATAACTTGGCCCCTGCACACTGGCAGGTACAGTAGAAATCAAGGCCTAGCGATCACTCATTTTATAGGGCATTGGTGGCAAACCCATGGCATGCATGTATCATTGAAAAGCTCCAGAAGATTTGCCTTCACTGCTAAGGGCTATTTATTCAGAGAAGGGAGCAGAGTTCACATGAACAGGGCATTGAATTAGTAAACTTGGTATTGAGTAGTTTTCTAACTTCTTCAGGTGATTTTAATTCAACTCTCATTTAAGGGACTCTAGAGTGAGCCATATTCAATAGTTAATGTAGTCATCGCCTTCATGTCTGTTTTGGGAGGGAAGAATGTGTCTTAGCATTGGCAGTGAGTGCATAAAAGTGTGTGTTGTGCCTGCCCCATATTCCTGTAGAGGCCAGATGGGGCCAGTGTGGTTCTCTATTTGGAGGAAGGAGGGACCTAGACCATCCAGGTAGGAAGTCCATCACGGGGGCTTCAGTGCAGACCAGGACTGTATTGTGGCCTGTTCCATTACTGTGTCTGTTGGGTGGTAGCTTAGTGTGTAGGCATTGTTCGTTGGTGTGATCCTCCTACTGAACCACGCTATTTTTAGGCATTATGCCACACAATAGTTTTATAAAAAGGCTATTGAAACCTTTGAGACTGCTTGACAAGGGCTGAGCTATAGGCAGGCTCTCCCGCCTCACAGTTCAGGCATGGAGGTATTTTTTTCCCCCCTTCTTCTTTAGAAAGTGCCTGAATAGCTTGAAAATGCAGAGGTTTGGCAGTCTGACAGGTGTGCCAGATGTCTGCATCGCACTCCCTACGCAGGTCCTCTAGCACCGCCTTGCAGGTGTTTGTTAACTTGTGAATTTTTACTTCTTATGCTTTTCCTTTAAAAATGTGCTAAAATATGCATAGTTAGTGGTGCTGTGGAGGGAAAAAGTGAACACTGGGGTGTTGTCTCCTTGAGACTCAGCTTCTATCTAACAATGTGTTTTTCTCCACTGAAGGGATCCCCTTTGTCTGCATCTGATTGTCAACAGAGAAGGCCAGCACTGTTTCATATTTCACTTTTTAAAAAAATAAACCAGATCTTGCTTGTTTCTAATCATTTTCAAAACTGTATGTGAGTCCATTAGGATAAAAAGTATTAGGTTACCAGTAGTCGCAATGGAAAAAACAAATCTCTCATTACAAAATAATATGATGTTCTTAATATGTCTACATAATAGATTGGTATTATTTATGAGTTTTCTTTATTATAGCTCTCTCCATTAAGAAGCTATGATAAGCAGTATATTAGAATTAATACTATGTATCTTTGACTTTTTAAAGTACATAGCTTCATGTAAATTATTCCCAAACTAATTTTCATTCAGGCAATTAACCAAGTAAAGATTTTCTTTAGCACTGCTTAGGAGGAAGGGATTGATGATGAATGCTGAAGGTATTTAACTCCTTCCTTCTGCTAATCTTGCCAGTTCATGATCCTCCTGTTATGGGAAACATGCTGTTCGGATCTCAGCTACACCCAGGACGGGTCTAAGCACCCTATCAAGAGCACCACTTGCTTTTTACCAATTGTGTTTGGGCCCTTTCCGCTGTTTGTCTTCCTCGGTGGCTCTCTACTATCCCTAATCCTCTAAGCTTCCCTGGGGACACAGATGGGCTGGATTTTTCCCTGGGTCCTTGGAGCAGCTGGTACATCAAGACACTTCAGGTGACTGGCTTTGTGTTCACCTCACTCACCTGCCACCCGTGTATGTGTTTACTCAACCCTTTGCGCTGACAGTTCCCTAGCTCACTGCTACAGATCCATTTGCAGGTCCTTTCCATACCTCGGCCTGTCCCAGGGTATTGATTCAGAGGTATATTGGGATCTAGTGAATGAAATTTCCATCAGGATCATCTTCAAGGGACTGTCTTTGTGGACCCTTGAATGATTGGGACATCAGTGCCCAGGAGTGACTGGTGGTCGCTGTGGGGGACCTGCCAGTCAAAGGCCACTGTGCTGACCTTCCCAACACAAAGAGGGCCTCTTTGCCCAAGTGTTTTGATTTACTTTTGCTGTAGGGGTATGTGTGCCCCTGGGATAGGATGAATGTGTAGTATATATATATTAAGCTGACTGGCTGCAAACTAAAAGGTGGTTAGTCTGGGATCCGGTTAGGGTTTCTGTATATTAAAAGAACTGCTAATAATTGTACTAATTTTTACCATTATATTTATCTTATTTATTGAGAGGGGACTCTGGTTGGCCTTGTATGCTGTGGGTATATGAGAAAGGTTTATTTAAAAAAAAAAAAAAACAAAACAGGTTGATGCCATCAGTCAGAACCTGGCAAGTAACTGTCTATAAACTATGGTCCACACTCTGACCACATAATGATATATACCTGTTTGTAAATGCGTTTAAGTATTGAAAGGCTGGGTTCCTAAAATTTGTCTAGAATCAACTCTCTTTAATTATGATAGGAACTAAGAGTTGGACAGAGACTGGAGAAAAATGTAGCCATTTGTGTCATTGATCAGAAAGGCATTAGTGTCATTTGACTTTATTTGATATTGTGTTGTCTCTGTTACTTGACAGATTGATTGTAGTATACCTCATAGGGCCCAGAGAAACAGGGAATTTCTAAACCAAATCACTTTTTATACAAGTCAGCAAATGCCTAAGAGTCATGGTATTTTAGCGATGTGGTTGGTGCTGAATATTATTGAATGAAAGCTTCGTGCTTAAGGGTTCCTTTTATGTCTGTTGAAATTCTATGCTTTGTGTTCATTGCCATTAGTTGGATAATTCACATTGCTGTACCATCCAAGTTTTGTGTCTTGCTCTTTTCCTGTTGGTGGTACCTCCCATCACGTGTTCCCTTGGGAGAAATCATGCTTACTGGGGAACTTCCATTTCTGCCATGTTAGAACTTGTACTGACATGCTACAGGCCAGAGCTATGGGTTTCTGGTCTAGATCTAGAGCTCCCTGCAACTGAGGCCTCTGGCCTGGCCCCACACCAAACTATCAGTCAGTGCTGCCTTCCTGCCCATACTGCTGTCCAGGGTGACAGGCAGGCAGCACCTTCCCTTAAAGACTGAACAATCTTGGGAATCCTGTGTCTGACAGACTAGGCCTGTTTAAGGCCTTGACTTGGTGGTCAGATGGCCCAAAGAGGACTGATTTAAATTATACGTTCCTTAAGTTTTATTAAAGGTTAGTGGGCTATGCACTCCATAGGGTAAAGCAGCATCTTTCAAACGATATTGTTGCTTAAATACATCTCTCTTCCAAAAGAGAGGTAATACTCATTAGTTGCAGGTTAGTATTTATCTTCCTGGAATGGGCTGGCAGCTGGCAAGGCATTTGGGTGGACTTGTCTGGGGCAGCAGATGGCTGATTCATTCTGCCCTAATAGCTGAGGACAGGCAGGTGGGACTATGGGCCACTAAGCTGTCACCAGCATCCTAAGGAGAACTTGGTTTTGATTTCTGTTCTAAAGGCAAACTTGCTGATTGATATGAATTGGCCAAGGACTGTTTCTGCTCTGAGTTCATTTTCTCATGGGCTCTATAAGGCCGGCATTTCTGGATATAGTAGAGATAGCAAATTAAGCAAAGATAGAAATCAAGAATAGATGAGCAGGGCAGGGAGCCAATAGGAAGGGAATATATTTATAGATTGAACCCTGGTAGGTGGGGTTACTCTCTCTGAACCACAGAACTTCTGTTCCCTTTTATCTGCAGAGATTGGCCCTTGGTGAAGCAGTGCAGCCCTCTGAAAAGTGGACCAAGTGAGTTTAAAGGGATGTGCACAGAGCTTCATTTACTGATGCACTAAGGGATGTAGACATTTGTACCCAATGGGTTCTTTGCTTTCTAGGTGTAAGCCCATTAAAAGTAGTATGCATTCCATATATAATGTTTGGATAGGAGAAAAGAAATAAAATTATTCCAGTGTCAGTACATGGTGATGAGTACAAGAATTTTGGAAAATTTTCTTCATTTTTTTCTGTGCATAAATATATCTTTTTTGTGTATATTAGGAAGTTGTTGATATACTGTATACATAGTAAAATCTTAGAAGCCAGTAACTTGTTCTGTGTTTTGCAAAATGAGCAAACACTTCTAATAAATTTTAACTTGATAAATGAGCAATGTTTTGTTGTATGAGTAGTGTGTGATACCAGATCATGTGTACATGATCACAACTGAGCAGTGATTTTTTTTTTTCTTTCTCACTGTGAGATTCTAAGTGATTGTCTCCCAATGGCAAGAGGTTACAGAGGGGATCTCACCTGCAGGGGAGGAGGAGAAAAAGGTGGAGGCGTCCTTCACTTCAGACTAGAGAGTTGGATAAAACATGGGAAGATGAAAAATTTTATAGAAAAGCACCACCCAACTAAGATTGTAATAGTGTGAGTGATGATTCTGCTTAACACAATGCAAAGTAATATTTCTGTGAAATCTTCAAAAAGAGGCAAAAACAACTATCATGGGAGGAAGGCTGAGTACTGACTCCTTTACTTGGGTAAACTCAGGCGCTCTTACTGTATATAATTGCCATCACCCACCCACCAGTGGAATGAGGACTCTAGAGTGTGAAATTAACACATCAAATGAATTTTATATCTGGTAGCCTTGGGCTGATTTCTGCAAATTAACTTTTGTAGAAATTGGCCTTACTGCTGCAAAGTCAGCATTAATTTACTGCTGGGGAAACCAAACTATTTGCACAATACTTCTATCCTAAGACGTGAGAGGGTAGTTTGTAATGGGTTAGTGATTCAATGAGACTTGCTGAGTAAATTGTTCTTCAGTTTGGTGAAGGCTACCACTGACCAAAAGAGATTGTTCCTAGAACTTGATCTACCTAGTAAGTACATTTAGAGAGAGTGAGCGTGAATAGGAAAGATAGGGTAGCGAGTCGTTTGACAAACACATGAATTCTTCCAAGAGAGGTGATATTCATTAGTTGATATTCAGAAAAAATGAGATTTTTTTTCTCAGTTCACTGAAAACAGGTCTGTCTCTCAACTGCTGTCACATGAGCAAGCTCACTAACTGATCCATATATCGGGAATAGCTGCCTAGCAATCTATAGCAATAAACATGACCCTTTTGGGGACCTGGATGCGGACCTCCTCATAGCCCTACCTTCTCTTCCTGCAGTGGAGGTGGCATCTGTGGATTGCTCGACACACTTGTCTTCAGAGCAGGGGAGACAAATTGAACAGTGACTGGATTCAGTCCAGGCGTTCCCACCTTTCCTCTCTGGCTGCCAAAACTCACTCTGGGATTCTCCTTTTTTCCATGTCCCCAGTCCCTGTCCCACAGTCTTTCTGTAATTATGTTTTGCTGTTAATTAGGATACAGTCAAATCGTACAGCCCTAGAGGTTTTTGCTCTTTAAAGTTCAACTCCTGGTGGGTGGTGATCTCCCTTCCCAGTCTGCACGCTCTCTGGGGAGGTCCCTGTGGGAGACAGTAGCCTGCGGCGACTGCTGATGCAGGGAGGGCTCTGTGGGACACTCCCGCAGCTTCTCTCTGTTCTTGGGGAGGCTGCCACTTTGTTTTGCCTTACTCTCCCTTCCAGAGTTGCTTTGCTGCTCTGGAATCGTGATTTACAAAAAATACTATGTTTGAATGTTTAAATTTATGATTTATCTTGTCACTAGTGACGTAACAGTGCGTCATCCTGGCACAGGGTGGTGATCTTCTGTGACTGCCGACAGTTTCTACAGCTGGCACGTTTGTCTTCATGGGCTCAGGTTCCGTGTTAGGCAGTGGAGAGAATGTAGGACTGAGTAGGCTCCTCAGATTTCTAGATCCTTAGTCCAGTGGGAGAGAAGCCATCCTTAAGTAATGGTACTGATGGGGATGGGCCAGGTTTGCAGAGCACAGAAGAGGGCCAGAACTGGGGCTTCCCAAGGCTTAGAGCATGGGATAGATGCCACAGGTGGAAAGGAAATGTTGCAGAGAATAGTTAGTGGTACCTGGATTTGGGTTAAGCAGAACATGGGAATCAGGGAGGGGAATGGCAGGGCCTGGGGCCTGGGGTCAGGAGAGAAGTGGCCTTTAGAAGGAAGCACACTTTTGTGGACTTGTGGCCAACACAGACACCTCTCCTTGCTGTGCATGTGCCCCACCATTGGCCCTTTCACCCTCAGAGCCACTTCCTCTTACTAACAAGGATGCGACAGTCACATCATGGATGTCATGTGGAAGAAGACAAGACCTTCCAGGGGCCTAGCCACAGCAAGTGGCTATTACCTGCCATATCCTGTCATCACTCACAGAAGCTGGGTGGTGAACCCCAGACCTGCTCCACACTGTTCCTTTCCAGAGCGTGGACCTGACCAGCACTATACAGGGCCAGCCTCAGTTTCACCACACAACCTCTGAGTTTGTTCCTTGTTTGTGTCTGTGAAGCCACCTGTGCAGTGTGGGTGTCTCCTGTGTTGTTTCTCTTCATTCCTGAGTGCTGTTTCCAGGCTCTGCAGACCATTGGCACATATCTCTGGTGGCCCAATTGAGTTCTTCTGCCCTGTTGTCAATGAGATTTTGGTATTTGCATCTAGGCAATTGAGAGAAATGAAATGAGCTTTCAAAAATGCGTGTTTTACCTTTTTCTGGATAAATTGTGTTGGCTGTTTTCTTTTTGTTTCAAACCAAAGTCTGTCCAGTGCTAAGTATCTTGGAACTCTTCTTCTTTGACTTGTTTCTCAGACTGTTTGTGGAAGGGGAAAAGATGCCTAGTTTACACAGCAAAAGCTGACGCACTCAAGTGCAGCCACAGTGCACCACATTGGTGCATTTCTTTTGACTGTATCTTGTGTCTGTCTCTGTCATTTTCTCCCCCTGGGCAGTCTTCACTGCCAGGTTTCTGTTCCTGAAAGAGGTTTAGGCACTGTGTGCAGCTGTCCTCTGAGTTTCAGACTTCCTTTCCCATTAGTATTGCAGTGGGAGAGCACATTTGCACAGAGTGACCCCTGGCCGTTGAACTCTACTGTGGCCAACCTGTCTCTGAAAGGAGGGAAGAAGATGCTTGGAAGTCGAGTCTTTCTTTTAAAAATGCAAACATGATGATTATTTGGTCACTTTTGATGTAGGGAGCAGCAGAAAACCTAGTGCGCCAGGGGTGGAGTACATGTGGGAAAGTGGCAAGGGCTCAGGCTGCTAGCGAAGCCCTTTCATGCAGGAATTCCGTTTCTCAACATGTTCTTCTTGCATTTATGGGATTGCCCCGGTGTGAGCTCTAATCACAGTCTGCAGCCTGAGTTTATTTTCTAAGCGGCTCAGTCTACTCCAGACTTTTGCTGTACGGTCTTTGGGTGTGATGCTTACACTGGCTGTTGTATCCTGTGCTCTGGGGCTCCCACCAGAAGTCATGGGCCTTGGCCCAAGGTCTCTTGTTATTGGACTCATTTGCTCTTTAATTTGAACTCACTCTGTACCCCAGGCTGGCCTTGAATTCATGGCAGTCTTACTGCCTCAATCTCCCAAATGCTGGGATTATAAGTGTGAGCCACCATACCCAGCCAGAACTGCTTCTGTTCACAAATATTTTTGTGCACTTTCTAGGACACGGTATCCAGAGCCCTTGCCTTCTGTCTTGATGTCCTTTTTAGCCTGGTGTTTATTTGGGATTTCCCAAGGCTGCATGGGCCGGCTGTTCTGTTTTGAATGTGCTATATTTTTGAGAAACTGATGTCATGGTCTAGCTCTTCGTCCTTACGTATGCTAATTATTAGATGACACTTGGTGATAGGGCTGTGTTAGAGGAGTTGAAAAGGTGGATTATGTCTCAGCTGTCTGCTGTGTCTGAGACTGTGTGGTATTTTGGTGAGACCATGCATGTGGCAGTGCAGTTTTGGGCTTTGTTTTTCTTTGTCATAGTGTAGCTTCGACTTTTCTGAGCAGAGTAGACGGGGCTGGCCGTGTGTCGTGCAGGAAGTGATCAAGTTCGGAGGGGACTGCAGCTCCTCCAGGGCGGTGGAGCTTGGTGATGCTGGCAGAGTTGCCCTCAGATTTGGCTCCACAAGTTCCTGTCTTTCCTCTCAGGCCTCAGCTGACTGTCAGGTGAGCTCTTGAGTCTGAAGCACTTCTCTATTTTGTTTTCAATATAGGAGTGATGTGGCTGAAAGGTAGATGCATTATGTTGGGCAATGCTGTTTGTTTTTCTAAGTGACACCGTCTTCTTGGTACTGCTAAGATTAGCAATGAGTTAAGAGTCTACACAGTTTTTAGATGCTTTGACTGTAACAGATTTTGAAGTAAAATCTCTGCCAAAATTGAGTAATATGCCTATATTTGTAGACTCCATTTCTGGTTTAGCTTACTTGGTTTTTTTTTTTTTTTTTTTTTCCCTATGGGCACTTATTATAAGGAAGAAAGCCAAGTAACAGGGAAAAAAGGATGTTAAATTTTGCAAATTATAGACACAGCTGTATCTGGTGCACAGACTCTTTGCTTGGAGATTCACCATTGGAAGTGATTTACTTGTTGTTATTTTAACAAAAATAACAAAGCTCCCCTTTTTGAGTCTGTATGATAAAATTAAGCCATCAAACTCTGTGGGCTGCCTGGGAGCACATCTGAAACCAGGGCTCACAGTGGGCAGGACCCTTTTCTTGGAGGAAGGCAGCTTGTGCACGAAGGTGAGTGGGCAATACTGCAATGCTGAAATATTGCACTCCTGTGAAAACATTCAGTAGTGCATTCGCTGTGAGCCCAGCCTTTCTGCAGAAGCAAACTGGAGGGAAATCTAAGCTGAGTACAGAGCCTGAGCAAAGGGAGCTATTTTTAGGGAAGTGTTACGGAAAGGCTTTTCCTATTGAAGGCTTTGGTATTTGAGAGGCTAAAGTGAATTTGTTAAAAATAGGACTTTAAGTGAAATATTTCACAGTCCCCTCAGTGAGTGTAGCCACTGACCCGAACTGTCTCCTATGTCAGCCTTGTCATTTTTACTGTGGGCTCGCTGTCCTGTTCCTGGAGATAGAAATGAAGTTAGCTGTGGACATGCTGTGTGTATTTTTAAATATGCTCAGTGCCTATTTATCTCTCAGAGAACCACCCAACAAGTCATGATTGAAATTGAAGATCATTTTCTGAATTCTACTGGGAATTTTTTTCTTAGAGATGAAATTGAAGCCAATGTGTGGAAAGATTTGTATGACAACCTTGCCTCTCTGGTGAATGATGAGCTTCCTGAAGTCAGGACTTGGGATTTGCATGTCTTTCCTCAACTCCTATGGGACCTGGCCAGTAGGTAGATGCATATGAATAAAGGAATGAACAGGTGCTACCACCGTTTTGGTTTTGCTGGTTCTTTACCTATTCTTTATCAAAAAGCCTTTTTGGTCATTTACTGAGGGCTACAGCTTGGTGTGTACATAAATGTATTATTTATTAATGGAAGTAAGAAATACAAGCTATAGAAAGCATCCATTTATAAAATGAATTTTATAGACGATTTAGATGTACATTTTACAGGGAGAGAAAAGATAGATGTTCAGAGGGAGAAGAGTGTAAATATGTCAGGCCCATGACTCCGAAGTCCTGGTGTGACTCCTTCCTTGGCAGGCTGGATACTTTCCCTGTGGAGCTGGTACTTCCCTGAAGTTGACAGTTGGATTAGTGTCAAATAGGAGACTCTGCTTTTCATCCCATTGATTCTGTATCTTCTCATGCTGTATTTGTGCTGATTTTCTATCCACTTGGGCATCCTTTGATTAATCTGCTTCTGGCAAGACACCCGGCTCACGGTTTCTGCTTTATTCCTGAAAAATCATCTGCTTTGAGAATACTATAGGTAGTCGTGTTCTTATTTGTATCAGTGAAAGCTCAGTTTACTTTTGGGGGGAACTCAGCTCTGACAGACCTCTGTGACTTAGAAGCCTGTTGTTTTCAAGGTGCAGTTAGATCCCTGGGCCAGCCTGGGTGTGGAGGCACATGCCTGAAGCGTAAAGACTGTGGGAGTTTGCGGCCAGTTTGGGCTACATTGTGAGGTCAAGGCCAGCCTGAACTATATAGTTTAATCTTACCTCTAATAAAACTAACTGAGTAAGTAAATTCCTCAATCTGGCTCTCAAGCACAACCCCTCAGTTGCACAGCTGTCCTTTGAGTTTTGACCCCTACCACTCCCTGTAGATTGGGTCCAGCTGGCCACCACACTTGGCATCTCCTGTGTACCCTTCTTTTTTCTCTACACAGAGACCTTTTGTCCACTTCTACCTGGACGTCCTCTTTTCCTTTCATTTTCTTGTTTTTGTGGTACCATGGATTGAACTCATGACCTTGCACTTCCTTCCAAGGCTGGTGCAGTACCACAGAGCCAGATCTTCAGCCCTTCCTCTCATTCCCTAGAGCTTTCTTTCATCTGCTTTCCAAGGGCTTCAGTTGTCTCCTCAGTTATTAGACTCTTAACCCCAGAGGTCGTGAGTTCTCTCATGTCTAACCTTTTCCTCTTGGGTGGAGGAAGAGCTTGTTTGGGGTTGTATAAAAAGAACGTACTGAGGGAGAACATGAGAGAAGAGAACAAACCAACATTCTGGGGTTTGGTTTTTATGGAGCCCCTGCTAGGTCCAGGCGCCTCCATCTTATGAGCTTATTTAATCTTCCTGCCAGTCCTGTGGTACCAAGTCCATCTTTGTCCCTTTGCAGGTGAGTGGAGGCATGGGATCGTGTCCCGGGCCCTGTCCACAAACTAATGTGGAGATTCTTGTCCGGGCTGCCTGCATCCCCCATCCTTGCTGGTTGTCTGCCCGGTGTGTCTTCATCTGTCCCCATTCCCAGGCTGCTTTGCCTCCTTGTTCCTCAGCTGCACTAGCTGTTCCCAATTAGGACCTGGTGAATTGGCTTAGTGGCTCCTCTTCCCTGTTAGCCTCTTTCCCTTCCCATTGAAAGCATTTTTGAACACTGTAACACCAGCTTGAATTTTCCTGGTGTAAGAATGGCCGCCTGTGCTGGTGCCTGCGCTGAGAACACGAAGGCATTTTGGCAGTCTGTACAAGATTGATGTTCCTGTTCTGCTGTAGGTGGGAGCAACAATGGCCCCGCGTATTAATGCTCAGAAAGGCAGAATCAGCTGTTTTTCTGAATGCTTTCTGATGTGTGCGATACTGTTTTAACCGCTGTTCTGGTTGACAGTTCCGCTGCTGTCAGGGTTATTTCTTGTGCAAATGAAGATGGCTGTGCAAGCTCTTGTGATTGGCAGCTCTGTTTGCCAGAGTTAAGCTGTCCTCCTATTGCAATTTCTACCTTGGTTTGAAAATACAGAAGATAGAAATACCAAAAGAAAGGCATAGTAATTAAGTCTGGCTTGTGGTGGGTGGCTGGATAAGAACGTTCTCATTTAAAATACCGAGAAATGTAAATATTTGACTTGATGCAGTGCGGTCTTACATCGCTCCCTAGATCATGATTATTTCAACCTTCTGTTGCGTCCTAGACAGATGGTCCTTTCAGTCATGAATGCTCTTCTTTGAAATACAGCAAGATGCCATTTGGTAAACTGATGAAGTGCCATTATTAATAAATATTTCATGCCACAGCAGCAAAAAGATCCAAAATGGGAGCGAGTAGTCACAGCTCAGGAACACTGAATCTCTAGATATAGGTAATTAAGAGTGTGCCCCTGTCAGCCATCCGAACAGCATGTCTTCATTTCTGGCTGGATATGTGGAGAAGTTCCTCTTCCCGATTGCCTCCACCACTGTGTTTACCAGGAGTCTCTGTCTCTCTGCCTCTTTGCAGTTGTTTTGGAATGATCTAGGAAAGCTTCTTCCCCACTGTTGGCTCTTTCCCTGTATGGCAACAGTGCTACAGCAAGTTAAGGACATAGAGAAACCCCATGAAGGTCAGCAGGAAGCAATGGGACACTGATTGTTATTTTTGTGCATTAAGACTTGGACTATCGGTTGGACCAGCACAGTCAGAGTTTATGAAAAGCTCAGTTTTTTCCCATGCATTGTGCTGTGCCCCTCTGAATGGCAGGTGTATAGTGGCATCTCACTTGCTGGAGATACTTAAGAAAGTGGCATCATGCATCTTTAAGTTCCCAGGAAAAGGATGATCTTCCTGACACTTGTCTTAGTCACTGGGTAAGCTTTTTAAGCAATTTCTGGGTTTTCCTAACAGCCCGAGTTTTTTGAACCTGATTGATCTGTGGATCAGCTTTAAGTCCCTGTGCTTTCTCTAAACTCAGAGTTTGTGGCTTCTGGGCCTCTTCTGAGAATAATGCAGAATGCCACTGGGAAGAGTGAGAGCTGGTTGGTGAGGAGGCAGAGGGACCCTGGAGATTCCTGCATAGATTTCAAAGTCAAGGCCCAGGGAGACCAGGTCAGCAGAGAGGCAAGGCCTGATGTCACTGGGCATGCGAGGAGGAGGAGGCACAGTTGTGAGGCCCCTGCAAGTCCCAGCCTGGACACCCAGCCTCTGCCCATCCAAAGCCCCTCTGTTCACAGGCATCCTTGCCTGTTAAGTCTTCTCAGTTCCTGTCCCCATACTGCTCGCACTTATGGGGCCCTGGCGTACTGGCCCCCACTGGCTGGGGCCATGCCTTCTAGATGTGTCTAGTCCCACCAACCCTAATGTTAGTCTGTGCCCTTCTGTTTATGGGAGCCGGGATCCCGTTGGAATTTATCCGTCATACTGTTCCCAGACTGTGTGTCTCCTCAGACACCGCAGCAATACTGGGCTTATCACCTGCCTCAGAGATATGGCTGCGTAATGTTTGTTGAGAGAATAAACGAAATAGACTCATTGAGCTTCTGTTGGGGTTATTCAAGCAAATGTTTTCTTTCCTGTGAGTCTTAGTACAGTGGAGAGGTAAATGCCAAACAACGGAGAGTCCTGTGCCTGGCATTGCTGTGAGTGAGGGAGTGGTGCTCAGCAGTCTGGATGCTGGGGGGCGGGGTTTGTAGTCTGAGAGTCTTCCTGGGGTGGCTGCTTCTCTGCTGTTTGCTTATCCTGCTCTGAGCCCTGGGGACAAAGAGCTGCGAAGGAAGCCTGACTGGGCCTTCGTCTGTGCTTCACAGAGTGCATCAGAGCTTTGTCTTGAGTGTGTTCATGATGACTGCAGTAATACTCGTTCCAGTATTTGTTTTCCTTTTGTTCAAGTAATTACTGTGTAGAAAAGCTTGTCTGTAAAAAACTGGATTATGTAATTACTTCTCTATAATATTGGCTTTTGACTTTCACTGGGGATCAGCATTGCCGCAGAATGAGAGCCCAGTTTGGGATGGCAGGTAGTGGGTCAGGTCATCCCTGGCCCAGTGTGTACTCCCATCGCAGTGTGAGACAACTGCAGGCAGAGTTGTAGGTGAGGGGTCACTGACAGGTGCCCGTCACTCTGCGGGAAACTGCGGAA
Source organism: Thryonomys swinderianus (assembly GCA_004025085.1). Classification (NCBI taxonomy): domain Eukaryota; kingdom Metazoa; phylum Chordata; class Mammalia; order Rodentia; family Thryonomyidae; genus Thryonomys; species Thryonomys swinderianus. The sequence goes on from PVIC010001547.1 coordinate 61,768, forward strand.
AGACTGAGACGTGGAAGTGTCATGTGCACTGGCTCCGGTCACGTCGCTTCATCGCCTCTCAGTGGGCGCTGCCTCCTTACGCACTGCAGGAGACTGTCTCTGGGTGGTGTGGAACTCGGGCAAGGTCATGCTGCTGTGCTACCCCAGACCGATATTGCCACAGGCATTATTTTTTGTCCCTCTTAGGGGCGTGTCCTCCAAGTTCACCTCAGAATACATCTTGAAAACCATAGTTCTGGGAACACATGACCAAGAAACTTATGACTGTGTTCCGGCCATACCACCACCTTCCCCTGGGAGGGCTTTCCCCTGGGTGGGTCTGTCCCCGTGTCCTGGCGGGGCTGTGGTGTGTTTCCTGAGGGTTCACCTGCTGGAGACTGTGTCTTGGATATTGAGAGGGGAGCTGGGGTCCAGTCCGTCTGTGCCCCTAGCTGCTGGTGTCTGTGGGCTCCCCATGTCTGCAGGAGCCCTCAGCACCAGGTCCCAGACCAGTGGGCTATACACCCTTCCTTACACTGTGCCTTGCCTTCCCCCTTAAGGAACACTGTTTCCCTCCAAGCAGTAGCCGCCCCACCCTGATGTTTCTTGGTGCTCTGTCCCATTTTAGTTTTGCAGTTGCTCCTTTTGCTTGGAGTCCCTTCCTAACCCCCATCTTGTGCTCACCTTTGGAGTCTCACTGGATGCGGCCTTCAGGGAGGCCTTCCTGGTTAGCCCAGCTGTTTCCTCATGAGACTTCCATGGACTTACTGTCGTGGCACTACCTCTGCCTCATTCACAGTATATCTTCCTGCGTGGCCCTTTCCTCTGCTGGCTGTTTTCAGGAACTGAGCCTTTGTCTTCTGTAATGCTGCTGCTGCCCGGCACAGTTCCCGTGGCAGTGTGGACCTCCATGAAAGAATGGAATGGACTGTGACTTGGTGTAATTGTTCGACTGTTTTCCATGGTGCACGGTGGGAGCAGGTCTGTAATTTTGCCTGGTTTCTCCTCAGAGCCTTGTGCTATCTTGTCTGGCACTGGGTGTCCTTCGCCCAGTATCATTGATTCTTCGCCAGGGAGATCCTTCCTGTTAAATCTTTTACTAGGCAAATAGGAAGTTTGTAAAGTACACTGATTTATGAAGGGGTGGGCTATAAAAAACATTCTTTAAAAGCAGATCGAAGACTATAAGTCAGCAAAAGTAGAAGTCTCAGAATAATAATGGCCTTTAGAGTTTTCTTTTAGGGCAACAGAGATAAGCAGGGCCTGGTGGCTCAGGTTTGTAACACTAGCACTCTGGAAGGCTGAAGCAGGAGGATCCAAAGTTTCAGCCCAGACTCTGTAACTTGATGACCTAGTGAGACTCTATCTCAAAATAAAGAATACAAAAGGCCTAAGGATATAACTCAATGAGAAGGCCTGTAAATTGTAAACATCTAGATAATCATATACGACTTGAAATTAGAAAGTTGAAAGGTGAAAGGTTAAATGTATCAAACTGCTGATAGTAATTAAGGAAAGATGTTAATGAATTTCTTGAATTTACTGTGTGTCCTAGTTACTTTCTTGTCACTGGGCCAGACACCCATAACTCAGTTTGTAGAGGTTTCAGGCTGTAGTTGGCAGGCATCAAGGCAGGCAGCATGGTAGAGGACACCTGCTTATTGCCCAGCAGCAAGAACCAGAGAGAAAGCAATCAAGAGAAGAAGGAGGAAGACAGACCCAGGCTACGCCCCAGTGGCCTACCTCCTGTGGTTAGGCTTCACTTCCCAACCTTACATTTAGCTGTAAACTCACCATGGACTAAGCCATGAATGTTACACCCTCATGGTGCAGTCACCTCTTCAAAAGCCTCAGGTAGTTACAAAGGGAGACCCTGTCTCAAAAAGCAAAAAAAAAAAAAAAAGCCTCAGGTAGGGCCGGAGGGTTAGCTCAGTGGTTCCGGTGCCTGCCTCACAAGCACAAGGCCCTGAGTTCCATCCCGGTAACCACATACAATGCTGAGCGTAGTGACTCATGCCCACCAGCAATCAATACCACAAACCACAGTGCCGGGCGTGGTGGCTCATGCCTATAATCCCAGCACTCAGGAGGCAGAGACAGGAGGATTGCTGAGTTTGAGGCTTGCCTGGGCTACATAGTGAGCTCAGAGCCAGCCTGAACTACAAAGCGAGACCCTGTCTCAAAAAAAAAAAAAAAAAAGCCTCAGGTATGAGTGTATGAGGAGGGGGTCCAGATATAACCCATAACACTGTGCTTTATTAGAATAAAAGGACATGAATTTTCCAGTTTAGTTAGGGAGCACAGTTCAAGGACAGGAGGTTTGAAGAAATGGACTGATTCCACAGCCTTCATAAGGTGGTAATGGTGGGTTACTGCTTATTTTCCTATCTTTGTCATAATTTTTTAAGGTGAGTACCTTACTTTCATGATGAAAACCAAGCAAAACCACCAATGGTTCTTTGGGGCCCTGAGGTGCCCATCAAGAGCCTAGATATTCATGTATTTTAACCTAGAGTTTTAAATCAGCTATTCACACACATACAAATTATGTGATAAATTAGAATTGACCGTCATCTTGGGTTGTTGTGGTTGGTTTCCCTCCTGGCAGAAGCTTCTGTTCTCCCCTTCTGTGTCTTCTGATGACATGAACAGGAACTCACGCTGACTGATAACCAAGCTTCTGGGCCACCAGGTAGAAGTCACTGGGCAGCACCATTGCTTCTGGGTTCTAGTTACTCAGTGCATTCTTGAGATGAAACGCTTTGTTTAAATGAGGATGGCTGCTTTGGTGCTTTTTTAACCACTGACCCGTATGGCACGTGTGAAGATGGACATAATGCATGTTGCTGCCTGACCATTCACAATTACACAGAGCCTGTTGACTCTCCACCTGCTTAGTCCACATGCACTTGGCCTCACCCAGTATAAGGCAGCTCTGCTGTAGGGAAAGAGCATCTGTTTTGGAACTTTTTTTTTTTATTGAGATAAGAACATTTTGTTGATGTTCTAGGCATTCTAAATTTGCTTTAGTTTTTGAGCATGAAGCCTTGGTTTTCTTGGCCCTTAGGTAATTCACATTTGCTAGCAAAGCAAGTGACCCAGGTATATTTCACATAGGCTTTTTTTTTTTTTTTTTTTGTGGTACTGGGGATTGAATTCAGGTCCTTGTATTTCCAAGGTAGGTGCGGAACCACTTGAGCTAAACCCCCAAGCCCCAAATAGACTTTTATATTTTTTTACTTTGATCCAGGATCTTTCTTCATTACATTTGTCAAATCTGTGCCAACTTTGTTTGGGGCACATACTCTGTGGAGAGGTTCTGATCAATATTGTTATTCAAGCATTTTAATATTTGGACATGTTTAGAACCATGAAATCATGTGTAACATTTCCTATGTCCCAAGATATCCCATGACATGGAAGTATATATAGGACAAAAAAATTGGTTTATTGGAAAAATGATGGTTTGTATTACATAAATCCATGGTATGTCTTTGTGTATCACTTGATGTATGTGCCCATATTTAAAATGTTAATGACATTTGTAGAATTCCAGCCTCCTGAAGTACTGATCCTGCTTACTTATGACAGAGGATCTTTTGGTAAGCTATTCAGAGTATGACTGTCCATGATACATTTTCCCAGTGCTCAGACAGACTTGGGTGGGCCTGTAGTGAGGACTGTAGTGCAGTCCTCTGGTCTCCATGGTGCTGTCATGATGCAGTTATAGGCCTCCTTGGGAAAGTGGGGATGTTTGGTGCTAGACAGAGACTGTATCACAGGAGCTTCTTCTACTACAGCCTGGGCATTGTGGAGAGGCACAAACTCAGATTTACCTAAAATAGTTTTGTAGGAATTCTTGGAAACCTTAGCTGTTTTTCTGAGGGAATTAGTAGGTGGCAAAGCTTGATTCTTGTCACAGGCAACTACCAGTGTGTACAAACAAGGCATGTTCCATTCATAGCCTCAGGCTATTTACAGCCATCACACAGGGAGTATCTGTGAATAGAGGAGCAGATCCTTGTGAGGATGAAGGGGGTCTGCCCAGATTGCCAGGATTAAATGATACAGTGCCAGTACAAGCATTTGCAGTGCCTGCCATAGGGCAGACCAGGGAGTGGGACTCTCCTGCCCATCACTAAGTGGGTTTAGCCCAAGTTCCTTTTACTTAATGATCTCTTGGACAGTAGGAAGTGCCATAAACTGTGGTTTTTGAACATTTGGAAGGGCAGGTTGTGGTCAGATGCATGTATGAAAGCCAGTCTGATACCTTGTGTAAGACTGGAGTCAACATATCTTAAAATTCATGATAAGATAATAACATACCATATATGTGAGGACTTCTCTACAGATTTGCTTTCCGTGCAGTGATCATATAATCAGACCTACCGGGAAGGAACATTTCCTGACAGGCAAAGTAGCACATCTTTCTCACTGCTTCGCTATGAGTTGTTTGAAAGCATTAGGGCCTTGATTTCATGCTAAGCTGCCTGGGTAGCAGAGGCAGGAAGGCCTTGGTGGAAGGTGGCATGGGCCTCCTGGACAGGGACTTGGTGCCCCACTCATGACGTGCTCCTCCAGAAAGATAAGGTGACAGGAGCTGATGTGGCTGTGCCACCAGGCACTCCCTCCCTGCAAGGTGTCCCGCAGTGGGAGGTCCTTCTCCAGAGTTGCTACTGCCCTGCCCTGTTGAGAAGGAAGTTGATTTTGTTAGGTGAAGCAACTTTGCTAGCCTTCCCTGTCTCTTCTCTCTGGCCCATGTGTCTCAGTTTCCCGTTTACATCCACAAGACCCTTGTCCTACTGTGGCTCCTATTGGCAGAAGAACCCTCTTTGGCCCCTTGGCTGACCATGACTTGGCTGGTTCCTGTCTTAGAGGTAAATATGGCTATCTGATTGCTGGCAGAGTAGGGAATATTTTTGGGGAGCCTGTCAGATCATTTTAATTATTTTTTTACAAGGGCTACGCCCACCCTATTCTTGACATTCAGGACATCTTTAATCACTAAGTATAGATGGGTTGATGGTGCGTTCATTGAGACAGATGTAGATGTGCTGTGTCCACACAGGAGGATTTGCTGTGAGCTCAACCCTGTGCCAGGTGTGTCCTATGCTCATCTCCATCTTAAAGAGAAACTAAGGCTTACCAAAGTTGGGCAGCTGCCAGTGAGTGGAACTGTCTGACCTGCCAAAGTGAAACAGCACAGGGCCTTTTAGTGCCCCATTTCATGGAGTTAACCATAAATTCCTGTTTCCATCCATGAGTTTTAGTGTGTGATTAATGTGTGGACTGCGACAGTTTATTGCTGCCATCTCCTCCTTGAAGAACCCTTATGCTTTGCTTGTGCTGTTGGTTTGCTGAATGCTTGTGTACATGTAAGTAGCTTTCAATTCTGTTGGTTGTAAAGGGATTTGTTCTAACAAATGGTACAGTTTGGATTTACTAATTACTTGGCAATGCCAACTTAGCACATACTGTAATTATATGATTTATGATGTGGAATATAATATAGTATAACACATTGCTCTCCAATTAAGGGACACTCTGAAATAACTCACGTCATCAGACTTCTCAGATATTTGGACACAGAGAAACTGGCTTTTGATGTATCAGTCTGTGTCACTTCAGCTCTTCCTTCTGTCAGTCATTCCTTAAAAGTTTGCTAAAGTAAAGAAAGGTATTTTCTTTTTAAATTTATTGTAGAGTGAAACCATTTGCAAGAATTTTGCCATTAATGAGCACAAGAAAAGAAAGTTACAGGCTTAGAACTTCCGTGCACTTTGCTTCTCGAACACTCTCACCAGTGTGTACACATCTGCGGTGGTGTTACGAGCTTTCTCTCAGTCCAGCTGACAGGTGTATTTATTTTGTACCTTGCTCTCTGTCCATGCCAGGGCTTTGAATGCTGTGTGTCAGGTGCCCTTTGAAGCAGAGGAGAAGTTCCCTCTCCCCCGCCACCAAACAGTGACTAAAGATCAAGAAAGCTACTATTTTCCCCATGAAACTATAATATGGATTGAGTGTTCGTGACGCAGGGTTCAACCAGATTTTCCCCGGTTTTCCTTATAAGTGTTCTGTGTGTTGGAAGAATGTTTTGCTTTTTGGCTACCTAAACAGCTATGTGACTAGATAGGAGGGAAAGGTCTAGGCCAAACTGGAGTCCCGTACCTTTTTTTTTAGGTTATGTTACCTTGTTTCTCCTACTCCATCCCCCACCTGTCAGAGCTCCACCCTTGGTTTTCTTGATATTGACCGTCAGCAGCTGGCCACCAGCTCTGCTGGAGAGCACAGCCTTTTGCTCTGCTGGAACTGAGTTTCAATGAATTCTCCTCTGCTTTACTTGCGGAACACATCCCTGAGGAGATAGTCACTTGAGGCTTCAACATTCTTAACTTGGATGGAACATTAAATCTCTTTTATATGAAGCATGTCTTACTTAGGTTTCTGTTTCAGTGTATATAAATTGATAATGATAAAAGTGACTAGTATCAAGGCTTTTCTTTCTTTCTTTTTTTTGTTGCTGCATATATCACAAAGTAATTTGCTAGAAGGAATTGCCTAATATGGTGTAAATTCTTCACTATGAAGTATAATGTTTTTTGACGTGACTTAATGGTTGGCATTCAGTAACATACAGGTATTTGCTCTTGTGCTATATCAATAATCAGGGTACCATGTAAAGCATGAATCCTTCAGGTGTTTAGCCATTAATATCAATAAAAACAAAACATTTTTTAGAGTCGTAGCTATAAAGTGTATAACTGAAGGATTTTCTTCAGGATTTTATTTTTCATTTTCCTTAGACTCATTTCTAGACATTTGGCTTGTAGAATTGCAGTTTCAGTTTTGTAGAACTATTGTGCCAATGAAGAACATTAAAATTCAGGCTTGTGCTTGTGTCATATTTCATACTAAAGACATTTTACAATCAAACTAGTAAAATGTGAAAATAAAGACTTATAATGGAACTGTTGATTCAATTTGAGCTGAAGCCAGACATTCATGAGTGAAAATTAAACAGTAGATGTTCGGAGAGACTTTACTCTGTGACAGCTTTAAGAAAGCATATGTTTATGGGCATTTCTCAAGCTTTCATGTGCTTTCTTTGGCAGACTGGAGCCTCAATTCTTGATGTTTCCACCATTTATTAAACATGTTCTGTCTTTCTTTGGACTAGTGGCCTCAGAACTCACAGCTGGATGTCTGGTGGGTGGAACTGTATCTTACTGGGTTGCTGTAGGATCAAAATCCATGTTGTCAGTGGAAGCCATTCTGTCTTGTCATACTGCATTGTATTTGTGAGTGTAAATTGCCATGTAAGTGGTGAATGTAGAGCTACCAGTTACCATGATTTACTCCCATTGTCAAAGCTGACATACTCCACACAGCTAATCTGTATTCATACACTGTGCTGACATGGGATTGAGGGACTGTGCATTGGGCACATGGTGCTTGGGACATTCGCTGAATGGCTGGAGGTAAACGTTGGGAGCAGAGAGTCTTCCACACACCCAGCACCATGCTGGCTACCTGCCCGGGACCACGGCAGTGCCACCATGTCTCACATAAGCATTGGTGCCCATGGGGTGAGCTGCAGACCCCTGTGGAAGCTCCCCTTCCCAGATGTGCAAACCACAAGTACTCTTGCCTCCCATCTCACAAACACCTTTCACTCCACTCTGCTGATAGTGTCCTGATGCACAGACGATTTTAATGCTTATGAAGTACAGTTCATAAAATGTTTACTTCCTGTTTGTGCTTTTGATGTCATATCCAGGAGGTCATTATCAAATCCACCGTCAGGAAGCTTTCTTTTAGTGATTTTTCCTGTGCTTCATAATTTTACCTTTTACATTTGGGTCTTTAGTCCATTTTGAGTTAAATTCTGCATATGATATTAGGTAAGGGTTCCATTTTATTCTTTTGCATGTGGATGGATACTAAGTTTTCCTAATACCACTGACTGAAAAGACTATCCTTTTCCCACTGAATGGTTATCACTCTTGTTGGAAATGTTGTGACAATATGCATGCAGTTTTGTCTGTGAGCCCTCTATTTAACTTCATCTGCCTCTTTTCATTGCTCTAGCTTTGTAATAAAATTTGAAATCAGAAAATGTGACACCTAGTTTTTTTTTTTTCTTAGGATTATTTTGGCTAACCCAGGTTCCCTAAGAAGTTTGGCACTGACTTTTTCTGTTCCACCAAAAACATGTCATTAGGATTTTGATGGAGAGTGTAGTGAATTTGTAGATTGCTTTGGATAGAGTGAGCATCTTACCATTAATTCTTCTGGTTCATGCACATGGAATGTCTTTATATTTATTTGTGTCTGACACTTTATTCAAATGTGTCTTAGTCTATACCAAGAATATAGGTTTGAGTGTTGGCCAGCAGACTTGCTGTTACGATCTTGTTCTGCCTCCTTAACACAGTATTTGACTTAAAAAATGTCTCTTAGGTGTTTCTGAGCATAGTTTTATCATCTTTAATTGAAAGTTGTGTGAACATCACCTGTCATGTATCAAAGATCTACCAGGAGTGTGCTTGTGATGGTTTTTTCTTTATAACTTTTTGCTTACCTAAGTCAGCTTTGTCCTCTGACTTACCCAACATTTTGACTGTTCATTCTCATATTTCTAGACTAAACACTGGCCTCAGGACACTTGGCTGACTTGGGGCCTTGTCCCATCTTCTTCTGTTTGCCTGTGTCCGCCTCCAGTTTCAGACCAGCAGTGCCTGGTCTCCAGCTGGCTTTCAGGGTCACTGCCCAGCTGTGCCCTCCACTCTGCATTCTGGGTTCTACCCGGACTCAGGAGGATGGTGGCGGAATGTAGTCATAGTGCAGTAGGGACAGGTTGAGGTGGTCTCCGAATGTATCCCACCACTAGCACTACTATCAAATTAACAATTTAATCATATCACATGCTTCTGTAATGTTTTACCCTTTTCAAATTATATTTCTGCTTCATGGATCTCAAAGATTAATCAGCACCAGAAAAACCAGAGGAACTTGTTAAAAACAGCCTCATGAGCCAGGATTGCTCAGAGAATGGTTAAGGGGTTGGTGTTAGCAAATTTCCAGACCTTCCAGACCTATTCCCTGCAACTGATATGGCACTGGTCCATGAATGGCCTGTGGGATGCCCTGGCTGTTCTTTCTGTCAGATCAGGAATCTTACGTTGAGAATCCCACAGGGTCACAGGCTGGATGTAGCCACTGATGGAAAGGGGCGATGTCTCAAAAGGCAGGTTGGTCTGGGCCCACCTTGCCACCTTGTTTCCATTGCCAGGGACCTTGGCTCCCAAGTCCTTAGAGTTTCTCCTGCAGGGCACATGGAGAGCCTACATCCCCGCTTGCCTTGGAGTTTTTAACACATATAGGAGTCTGGGTAGAGTTTGCTTTTCATTGCGGAGATTTTCCTTATTGGGTCCCGTAGCTGCTAAGTCTCGGAACCTTTTTCCATAATATAAATTTTAGCCCTCTAGACATTTCACTTCATTTCAACAAGTATTACAGGATGCGCTTCACCATCCTGGTGAGAGCAACACTGACGCATAAGGCAAGTCAGTGCTTATTAGGAGCCTAAATTAATCAACACTTGTTCAAGCGTATGTGTGGTGTGTGTGGGGTGGGGGGTTGTGCGTGAGGACTCAAGATTTGGTCTGGAATGCTGAGTACAGCAGCAGAGCGAGCTGTTAGTATCCTCAGGTTCTTGCTGTGTTGCAGGGGTGTCCTCATTGCTTAGCAGACCCTGTCCTGCTGTAGTCTTCTCCGTCACGGTAAAGGTCAGCTGCTTAGGCAGAATCCTGGCATCATCTTTCCTGTTGTTCCCAACCTTACTGCTGCCATCTGGTCCTGTCCTTGCTGCATTATTGTACTAGAGTCCCCTCCGTCCCCCTCCCCCTTCTCTCTTCTTTCCCGTTTCCCTTCCCCCTCCTTCCACCTTCCTCTTCCTCCCCCTCTTGCTACCTGTCCTCCTTACAGCAGGCAGTGTCAAGCTCTGTCAGCTCTCCTCACTGCACTGCTTAGAGCATGCAGAATGAAAGTCAAACCCTTATCATGACCCACAGGCCCTTGGTGACCTAGCCCGGGCCTCCCCTCTGTGCTCCCACATGCCGATTTGCTTTCCCACCTTCCTGTCTGTTAGTGTGGCCCCCGTGCTCATCTTTCCCCCCACTGTCCATGGCCACCTGCCCTTCTGCTGAAACCCAGAACCACATCTCAGTGACTTTAGCTTTCATGCCCATCCCTTTCCAGCACTTGTCTGTGACGGGGTGTGTATTCATTTGCTTCTCTGCTCTGTGGCTTCTGCCAGAGTTCACATCCTGTGAAAGTGGGGCCTTCTCAGTTTTTGCTTTACTGTATCCTCTGCTTCTTCAGGGCTCTGGATTGGAGGGGCTCACAGTATTATCTGTTGGAAACATAAATTATAGTTCCTTTACACATGGTGAAGCTGAGGTTCTGGGAGTTAAAGGAACACAACAGAGGACATGGTGAGTACATGACTAGGACAGATATAAACTCAGGGCTTATGCCAGGGTCTCTGAGGAGCTGTGACTGCAGAATGGGAGGTTGTTCTTGGGAGGGAGATCAAGAACAAAGTTGGTAGGAGGTGTGCATTTAAGGGACAGCTGGTTTTGGAGGTTTTTCTGTGGTCTTGACTGCCAAGATGGACTGGTAGACTGGCTAAGTTTGCATAAGGCTAAATGTGCTGCATAGGGGCTTCAGGTTTTACTGCAAATGGTAGGTAGTAAGTCTCACTACGTAGTTGCTGGAGTTCAAGTCTTAACTGCTCAGAGGGTACTTGGCACACAGAAATGACTCAGTGTCACACTTTAGAGCAGGTCTTGCCCCCATGCAAATACAAGCTTCTGTTACCAGTGTAGACAATGTTTTGTGCTCCTGTCAGTAGTTTTCAGTTCATTTCTCATTTCAGGTTTCATTTCTTTGGACCTAACTAAAGAGTTTATGCATCAATACACTGCTGGCAGGCATTTAACTGTTTAATCTCCAATCTGTTACCTTTTTTTCAGGAAGAAAGGATATTTACCTTTTCATAAATCTGTCCCAAAGTCCTAAGAAACCTTTCTGGTTGTTCTGCACATTTATGGAGGGTTAAAAGAAGAAATAGTGGCCATATTTGGAAGGGAGCAGTCAGTGCAAGGAGAAGATAGAGTTACTTTCCTTCTTAGGATGCTGAGGGTGGTGGTTACACGGGAGGGGACGGAATGCGGGAGGACAGGTCAGTCCACTACAGTAAGTGGGCAGAGGAAGCAACTTTAATCATCAGTGACTGCTCATGCTGAGGGCTGGGAACGGAGCTTCTTCCCCAAACAGATGGGCAGATGAGGCTTTGCCTTGAGTCACTTCTGACGCACGGCCCTCTGTGGCTTGCTCTAAGCTGGCAGCACCTTACTTTTTCCCCATAAGATACAAGTGAAAAATTGCATCTCTTGGCTGAAGAAAGAGGAAGGAAATCAAGATGTCTGCCTCTCTACCCCATACTAAGAACCCTGCAAGTGTGTGGGGTTTTTATTGGAACATGGGTGAGAAGCTGTGTAGTTTGGAGACCTCCCTGACGGAGCTGGGAGCCACAGTGAGGGGGGACCCGAACCTTCAGCGGGTCAGCCCTTCGGGCAGGCCGCACTCCAACACCAAGCCCAGGTTCAGCAAGTTGCTCCACCTCCAAGCCACAGCCTCCTCCAGGCCCAGAGCCATGTTACCTTTCCACTGTGCTCGGCCTGGCCCACAGAAGGCAGATGAAGGCAATGGACAGAAATGACAGAGAAACCGATAAAACAGGAGCAAAATGTATTCTCAAGGTAAAGTTTCACAGTAAACAAGAGTTAGCTGGAAGGAAAGAGTCATTCCTTGGGTGCCTTCCACCTGTCACTGATGTAAGAAGACTCCAAGCCAGGGAAACTATTAAACCAACAAATAGACTGAGGGCAGAGGGTGGGTGTGAGGCAGTTCTCTGGATACTTCTGGCCAAACTGAGATGCATATCCCAGAACTGGTCATCCTCGCTAATACCACATTCAGATAAAGGACAGGGACTGCTAGTGTCCTGGAACCTTAGAAGGAAATCAATTTTGTCCCCAATTGGAGGTGTGACCACAGGCCAGGGATGAAAGCCCTTTAGAGATGCATGCAGAACTGTAACTGGGAAGCCACTTACTTATCACAAAGCACCAATACTGCAATTAAACTTGAATACTGAGGTTTTGGTTTAGAACAAAACCAATTCATACATTAACATCTTTGTTTTAAAAGAAAAACAAATAGCATATGTGTTGTAGATTCGCACCAGTGCCTTGGCCTCGGGGTTCAGAGGCAGAGTGTGAGGACAGATTGTCTCCCGGAGAGCTGACACTAGGCTTTGTGTCCACATGGGCAGTTAGCACTGAGAGCCCTGGGAGCACCCTGTGCACATAGAAGACGGGAGGTTTCTCATTGGTAAAGAGGCTGTTAGTGGTGTCCAGGAAATACTGATGTGTTATATGGGCTAGGATCATTCCTTTGGCTCTGCCAGTCCTGTGCGTATAACTGGCTTAGGCTGTCGGATTCCTTGCAGGAGCCTGCTGGGAACAGAGTGCCCTTGGTTGTGAGCTGGTTCTGCGTCGCCTCCCCAGCTGTGCTGGGCTGGAGCACCTGCCATCTTCCTCCAGCCCGTGTCCAGGTATCTCTTAAGTCTGTCTTAAAAGGGCTGAAAGGAGAGCTGCTCTCCCCAGGCAGGAGGAGTGGCACGGGGAGATGATCACCCTGGTTTGCCCAAGATCTCCCTCTGCCCTGGGTCCTGCTGCTGTCCCCAGGGCCAAGGTAGCCTGGAGGAAGCCACCAGGGTACATTCCCTCTCTCCTGAAGGCTGCACACCTGCTGCTGGGCTACAGAGAATAGAGAAATGTATTCTTTTTTTGCTTGAAGTTATCATTTGGGTTAGACTGGATCTCTTTGGAAAGACTAAGTCAGTGGTTTTGGTTTTGAGTTTGGTTGCCTGTAAATGGCAGTAGAGAGAATGAGGCAGCTTGGATTCTGGCTTGATGCTTTTGCCTCACAGTTGTCTGATATAAACTACCCTAAGGAGCTGTCTTGGTGGTTATGTGGGGACAGCAGTCTCTCTCATATCTTGACAGTTAGTCATAGGATCAAATGAACCTAAAACAGTTTTGGAAATGCTAAGTAAATTCTGTAGTGAATTAATATGTTCATATCACCATTTTGTGACAAAGAATCCATCTTACAATACAGGATATTATCATTAGGCAAATTCTGTGAGTCTCCTGTGGTTTTTACACTGATGATGGTGACACAGATAATTTACTTACTTGCTAATGTGGGATCATCTTTCCCTGCCGAATGTCTTGATTGTCTGAGCGCACATAATTGTCATAACTGTGGTTTCCTCTCTTGTTCATTAACCTAGAAATGCAAGGAAAGTAATGATTTTCCATGACCATAATTTTTACAAGGAAATGTGTTTCTTAAGTGTTCTTATTTTAATAAAATATTTTACAGGGTGTTAATTGGCCATTGTACTTTTTTCCTTTTTTCTTTAAGTGAAGAATTTTTTGTGAACTTCTGAGGAAGTAACCAAACCAAATTAATTTGTTTGCATCTTAGCTAAAAGAAATTTGACTTTCTTTTTCATGTGTAGCATTCAGCTCATAACTTTTGTAGATAAAGTTTATTTAAGAAGAGTTTCCACTTGGGTACCATGGAATTTGTTTCCTGTGATGAGTGGACATGAAACTGTCCTCTTGGAGGAAAATGCCTTTTTAAATTAGTACACAACAGGAGTGGTTCCTGAAGGACCCATTCTCACAGCTCCAGACACGAGTTTCCAGGAACTTTTCTGTGGAGAGCTGAATGAGTGGTTGTGTACCGGTGGCAGAGCTAGAGCTGCTAGAACTCAAATCACATAGTTAAAAATCCATCCTGTGCCCTTCTTCTCCTTCTCATTCTCCTCTTCCTTCTTCTCCTCCTCTTCCTTTTCCTCCTCCTCCTCTTCTTATTCTTTTTAAATGGAGTTGATCTCAAAATCTATACAAAGTTTCCCCTTTTACCTTAGGACAAGTTCATTGCATGTAGGACTTAGAACTTGGACTGCCACAGTGGATTGAGGGTTTTTAATATTGTTCTTCTCCCACTAGATCTTTGATTAGTTGCTTTTTAGGAGTTGATTTGAGTCATCACAATGTCCAAATGGTTGGGCCGACTTGACTCTGTGCTGCCTTTTCAGTGCCCCAGGGTAGGGCACTGTGTGGACAGAGAAGGCTTCCAGGTTAGCCAGAGGAGGGGTCAGGACCTTAGGCAGGACTTGGTGCTTCTGTGTGGTAAGGGTGCTGGCCTCCATAGCATCTTGGGACATTGGTGCAGATGATGTGGGTCAGCAAGTGCCCTGCTGCCCACACCACCCCTGAAGGTCCTGAGCTCAGGGTGGGGCATGGGGCATGTGCCTTGTGTCAGATTCTGGCACTGGAAGGAGTCCGAGCAGCAGTTGTGGCTCCTGTCAGTGTGTGCTGCCTGGTGCTAAGAGGACTTCGCTTGGGGTACTGTGAGGCTCTGGGTATAGTGGAATTGGGGGTGTGGGCCAGTACTGCCTGCCTCTCCCACAGCACAGCCTGCTCTGACCATCCAACCACCTCTCCAGATTGGCATTGTTGGGAGTAGAGAAGCTGGGGCTCCTCTCGGAGGTTAGAAGTGAAGATGAGTCTGGAGCTAATGGTGCCATGATTCTGAGATGACTCTCAGAGGTGACTTTTGTCAGCAGGGTGGTGTGCTCTGCTTACTGATCCCCCATGCCCTCTGGGTGTCTGAATCCCCGTTTTCAGGAGGCAGAGAGTTGCCCCTTAGAGAGGTGGGAAGGACACCAGCATAGGGCCAGGCACATGGTGGGCACAAACCAGTTCTTCCTCCACCAGGCGTCAGTTTGCTCAGTTACCAAGTAGGGACAAGGCTCCTGCTCTGCATTTGCAGGGCGTTAAGCATTCCAGAGAGTGTGTGTATGCTTTCCTGCCTGGTACCAGGCCTTTGTTTGAATGTGTAGGACAGAAATGCCCTTAGACGGGCCTGGAGGATGCTGACTGTTGAAGGTTTCACTGTTCATGACGTCTCCAGAGACATGGCAGAAAGCTCTTCGTTTCCCCCCTTTACTCCCTGCCATATGGCCAGCCCGAGGGCGTGAGGGTTTTGTGAGGTGTAGGTTGCAAATGTGTATTGGAGTATAAGGTGGTGTTATCTTGAGCAAAGACATTTCTGCTGTGTGAGAGTCTGGGGCAATGCGTTTGTGAGTGCCTGCTGTAAAGGAACCGTATATTCTTAAAGTCAGTCAGTGCTAGGATTTGTTCATCCAGCACTAATGCCCATGTGCATCTCTAGCTGTGGGGCATCTAGGGAAAGGATAGGATGTAACAGACCTCTTCCATTTCAGGCAAGGAGGAGTAAAATACTCTATAATTAGTTGTCCACTTGTTTTATGCCGAAGTATATCTAAATGTTTTTCTACTCATTGAATCTTGAAATTTATTTCTGTGTGTGTACGTAAATTGACAGGCATATGTATTTATATGGTATGATCAAAATATATAGTGAATGTTAAAAAAAGTATTATAGTAGAAGATGTGTTGCTTCACCTCAGAATATTCCTTCTCACTTTAAAGACACTTACCCCGTCATTCTTGCCACTTTCAGAAGCAGTCCTGGAAGTCCTCTTTTGTCAGAGTTCTCATGAGTTGTGATAAAAAATAAATGTTGTTGCCAAGCACCATCCAGCGGGAAGACAAGCTTGTAAAAACATTGGGGTGTATCCTCATTCACCTCATTCACCCCATTCACAGGATCTGGCACCATGAAATTTCTGGCTCTCCCCAAAGTCCAAATAATCAAGAAAAGTGAAAGTTTTGAATGGATTCAGGACATCAGAGCAGCCGTAAGACACTCAGAAAAGAGAATTTCTGGAACTACTTCCGAAAGTGGCAGGAATAATAGCATATGTATGTTTTAAACAGGGGAGAGCACATTGAAAAGGCTATGGCAACGTGACTTTTATGTAATAAAATTTTACAAATTCATATTTTTTTTGACCACACTTTGTGCGTAACTGGATGTTGTAGGGAAGGGGTGGCTAATCTGCAGCATGCATGCAGCCCAGCTGTTTGCTGTCATCGAAAGCCCTTAAAAGCTTTGCTGTCACTGCTCTGGAGGACACAGAGAGGAAAGCACCGGGTATCTGCGATGTATCTTTGCAGTCTTTAGCATCATTTATTTCATGCTCTACATAAAATGTTTTATGACTATTTTTATAGTATTCCTTTATAACCCACAATTTTTAAAGTGAGAGGCTGTATAGTGTTGCATTGTATAGGTCGAGTTGTTTCTAGGCCACTGACTATGGAGAGTGTGGAACACTGTGTATTCTGGAAGTTCTGGAATGAGTACCTTTTTGTATCCCTTGTTTTCTTGGGTAGATTTATCAGCTGTGGAGTGTTGAGTCAGATGATTGGGGCAGTTCTGTGGCATTTGACATCTCCTACTTAATGGGCATTCAGAGTCAGTGCCAGTTTACACTGTCCGCAGCTTTTTACAGTGGGGAATCCGTCTCCAGATCTGTGCAGCCCAGAGTGTGTGTGTGTGACAGACTTGGCGGGCGATTCTCATAACCTTTGTGGTCAGAGGTCATGTTGTGTTGTCTTAACCTCATGCCTACTATGACTTGTTCGACTTGCCTGGCTGAGCTTCCTAATGCCAGGAGGCTTCCTAAGCACCCATCGTGGTTCCGCATCCCCTCCTGCACTCTCCACAGAGGCTGACGGAGGGAACATATTCACGTGCATATTCACAGGAAGATTTTTGTGGCAGGTCTCACAACATTGTACAACTGAACGACCTCTTGGAATTTAGATACACAGAGCTGGCTCCCCTTGCGTGAGCAGTAGATGATGGGCCTTGTGTATTTGCTGGTGAAAATGACATTTTAAAAAAACCAAACACTGGGCCACTGAATTGTTTGGAGGGGCTTCTGTGTCTTCTCATCCCAGTGGAAAGGCAGCGTCTTGGGGCTGGATGACCTTGGGGCACTCTTGTTGTGTGCTTGCTGAGGGGCATCCGGCTGGCTGCCCGCGCTCACGTGTTCACTACTCCGTGGTGCTGATTGGCTCTGTTTGCTGGGGAGGCTGATAGGAATTCTTTGCCCACAGGAGTCTCACACGGTTTTGGTGGAAGCGGTGTCCCCGATGGTGGTGAGGGGATTGCTCCTTCTAGGGTATACAGCGAGAAGGGTCCCTCAGCCTGTCTCTTAGAGATTCCACCTGCCTGCATCTATTAGAAAATATGCAGGCTCCCTTCATTGCCATCCAGTGTCACTAAACTTTCATTCAAAGGAAACAATAGTTTGTTTTCTGTGTTTTTTAAAGGAAAATAACAAGTTCAGTCTACATTGCTTGGCATTAAATAGAAATCCTTTTCTTCTTTTCCTGTGTTTTCCTCAGACCTAAATGCCTCAGCTTAAATTATTAATTGCAGCAAGTGATGCCCTGCTGTTTCTTTTGCCACCCAGGGCACAGAATAGTCTGTTAGTGAGCACCTCCCAGGGGCTGCTCCTCTCTCTTCTGATTTCAGAGATTTCATGGGAAGCAGCCGGGACCCACAGCTATTGTTCTTCCCCTTCAAGAACTCCACCATCAAAACTATCCACTTAACAGAACAGCTCTGTGTTCACTCTGTTTTTGACACAGGGAGATGCAAAGGTGAGTGTGAGTTGTTACCCGGATCTGGTTCCTGTTTTTTAATTGACGTACAGAAACTCAAAACTGCCAACATGATCTCATTACAATACAGCAAAGTCTCAAAGTAATTTTGAGTAGAAGTTATAGTAGGGAAAAGTTGTCGGACCATCCCCTTGCCTTTCAAGGCTCTCCTGCCCCTTGGAAAATCAGTACTGCAGAGCAGTGCTGCTGTGCCCTTTGGGTGATCACATAAATAAGCCAGCACTTGGGCTGGAGATTTAGCTTAGTGGTTCTGGCGCCTGCCTTGCAAGCACAAGATCCTGAGTTCGATCCTGGTAACCACATATAGTGCTGGACGTGGTGACTCACGCCCACCAGCAATCAATACCACATACCACAGTGCCGGGCGTGGTGGCTCAGGCCTGTAATCCCAGCACTCAGGAGGCAGAGACAGAAGGATTGCTGAGTTCGAGGCTTGTCTGGGCTACATAGTGAGCTCAGAGCCAGCCTGAACTACAAAGGGAGACCCTGTCTCAAAAAAAAAAAGCCAGCACTTGGCCCCTTTGGTAAAGAGGGCTGTGGGAATAAGTAGGCATCCTCTTGTTTTATTTGCTCAATTTTGGGTCAATATGGTTATCATTAAATACTAATGTTAATTTTCTCAGCTTTTATTTTTAAAATTTTAGATTTCACTGTGTGTTTAGAAAGGTCCTTTTCCCATTTTACAGATGGAATCTAGGTCTCAGGCTGAGTAGCTTTCCTATCTCAGGCACCTGTGCCAGGGCTGGCTGGCGGCTGAATCTCATGTGCAGAGGCACATCTCTGCCCTCCCAGCATGTACCATTTAGAGGACAGCGGCAGGATAACAAGCTGTATGGAATGGTGTGGCAGAACATAGGGGAAGAAGAGGTACAAGATCCTATCAAACTAACCTTAGGAGTTAGGGAAACAGGGAGCTGTTACGGGGCTTGGTGCAGAGCTAGGCGATATAAGGGTATCAGATTGGCAGTAGTACCTGAAGCAGAGATGTGTGTGGCTTGGGAGGTGCATCAAAAGGTGAACTCAAAGGCGTGGGCTGGGTGTGGACTTGAGGGCAGCAAAGGAGCAGTGGGTTTGTCTGGGAAGCTATCACGGAGCGGTTTGGAAGTGTTGACTGAGCTAGCTTCAGGCTGTAGGTTAAGGCTTGTGAGTCACCTGCATAGAGAGCATGTGAAGACTGCTCAGATGCTCTCAGAGTGCACAGGACTAGAAGAGAAGGCACCTGGATGCACATTTAAGGAGACCATGGCAGAGGAGCCATTAGACCCCAGAAGCAATGCGTAAGAGTCCCTGTTGTGTATGTGCGCTATGATGATAAGCTGGCCGGTCCCCGGCTCTTTGGTCTGCAGCTGTGCCGGTAGAGGGACTGGTGTGTTTAATTTGGAACAAATATCTAAGAACCAATTTTCATGGCTGGAACTACTGAAAATTTACCGGTCCAATAAACAGTGACCTGCCATATTGGTTTACAACAGTGACTGTCACAGGTATCAGCCACAGCCAGCTCAGCTCTGCGGTGGGAGTAAAAACAGCCCGTGCAGCAGCCCACGGTCTGCTGAGGTGGAGGCTACCGCGGCCATGTCGCACCTCGGGTCAAGCTCCAGCCCCACCTGGCAAACCTGTATTTAACCCTCTTGGTTACCTTGGAGAACAAGACAGGCTACCACAGTTCCCACCCAGCAAGGGGGCTTTCTGGGGACTGAAGCCTCCCAGGCTTCTTACTGCAATCCTGCTGTGCTCTGACATAAAGCGCCTTGATGGCACCATAGGGACAGCTTCTCCAGGGACCTGGGAGAAGCTCCCCCATATAGCACTTGGAACACATAAGACCCTGGCTGGGCTAAGACCAATGTGGCATTCCACTAAAAAGATATTTTCTTCTTCAGAATCATACATTAACACCATTATACAAAACCCCCAAGGTGAATTGTTTTCTGTGTTCTCGTGTCCAAAAATATTTCACCTTTTGGTATTGCCCCAGTGTTTAATTTGGAATACCTAAGAACCAATTTTCATGGCTGGAACTACTGAAAACTTACCGGTCCAATAAACAGTGACCTTCCATATTGGTTTACAACAATGACTGTCACTGGTATCAGCTGCCTCACATTCCTGTGTTAGTGGGCTGGTGTGCAGCCACACTCAGCCTTGTTGTCCACAGAAGGGGAAGGGTGGGCTCGAGTTTTCTTCTGATTCCCTGACATGTTAGTATACTGGTGTATACATGTTAGGCAACTGGTGTGAAGATGAGCATTGTTACTGTCTCTGTACTGGTATCAATCTACTGTGTAGCTTGAACCATTTTTTTCCTTGAATGGGGCTCATCATTTGTGCATCTTGTGGTTTTCACTCCGTGTGCTCCAGCTGCAGTCCTGATAAGAGGCTCAATCAGAGCCCTAATGTTGGTCTTGAAGCATGATTGGTGTCTCGTAGAAAACTTACAAACACATTCTATTTAAAGACATCTACAGTGTGCTTAAATATCATACATTGTCCATTTCTGCTTGTTCTTCATAGATGATCTCTGAGACTGTTAGTGTGGGGACTGGAGGATAGATCAGATCATTCTCTCCAGCTCTAAAATTCTCCCATTTCCCCTTGAGCTGTCAGCGTCTCTCCTCCCAACTCCTCCTGTTCCAGGGCCACCCCACCCATATGAGGCCCCACAGACATCCTTATGGTTTTTTAAGTGCCCACAGAGCTGATGACGTTTTGATCTCCACCCCTACCCCCAGGCTCAGAAGTCACAGAACTTGATGAGATGCAAAGTAATTGGGAATTATTGTGGACAGTGTTCTTGACACTGAAAATTGACTCATGAAATCAATTTGAAAGTACACCTCAGTAATTCCAGCACTGAGGAGACTGAGGCTGGAGGATCTCGTGTTTAGGCCCAGCCTAGGCAATTTAGCAGCTTATTGAAATTCTGTCTTAAAATTAAAAAAGGCTAGAGATGTAGTTCAGTGCCGTGGCTCAGTCCTCAACGATACACACACACACACACACACGTGCACATACACACAGAAAGAGATGAAAAACTTAGAGAAAAATATCATCAGCTATCAACAGCTGGGGATGTGTGTGTCAAGCGGTGGCAGTTCTCAGATAAGCCAGTATCTTTTCATGGCTCCCAGAATCTGCTTTGGGGAACTCGCTCAACAGAGGTTGTTCCTGTTGCTAGTTAGGTCACATTATCACTGTAGACTGTGCCTGTTCCCTGAAGGTTTGGGGAAGGGATGAAATGGCTCGGCATTTTCCTACAGGAATAGTTCTTTAAAGCTACACCCACAAGCATGAGTTTGTTTAGCCACCCACATGTGAAAGGGTGAGGGTCCTGACTCTCAGCAGGCCAAGGCAGGTGTCATGGTAGGGCCTCAGGGTGCACATGCATGAGCGTCCACTTGATGCTGCACCTCTTTAACATTTTAGTAACTAGGCTTTTGTTTTATTGAGGAGAATGTCATGGCCCTGTATTTGAAAACACTTCATTTGGGAATATAAAACTGTGGTACCCAGTAGTTTTTACACTCTCCAAGAAGGAACCGGATTTGGCTTTCTGTTCATATGGCTTCATCTTCGCCTGTAACTGAGGCATGAAGTGGGGGCGCCGGGAGAACCAAGTCCTCTGTATATCTGGTGTTTGTATGTCCTGACTTAGAACAGTACACTCACATGTGCATGGAGTCCCAGGGAGACACCCAAGAGAATAGGGCTCTGCAGTCAGCTCTGCCTGGACGGTAGAGAGAGTGGTGGGATCCCCTGCCCTGTATCCTCTTACTTACCTTGTGGGGGGCAGGGCAGCTTCCATGTGCTAAGAGTGTGAACGTGAGACTCCTCCTTCCATACCACTGTGGGGGTCTGGTGACTGGTTCTGAGATAGGTGGGAAGCACCCTTTCCAATGTGGACTGAGGAATTTTATGTTCATGGTAACCTGTTGTAAGGTTTTGGGAAAATCTCCTTTGGCAAGTGTTATCCTACAAAGTATAACAGCTGTTTTTATTTCTATAATGCCTTTATATAATGAACATGTTTAAAATATATTCTGTTAACTATGAGAACTTGTCATTTAGGTGTTTTATGTTTTAAATGGTTGTCGCCAATATATTTTTTTAGTAATCCATTAATTCATCTACTATTTGTTGTCCATCCACCACATACCAGAAAGTGCCAGACATTGCCAGGGAGATAATGACAAAAATGACATAGCCCTGAGCCCACAGTCTATGTGTGTGTGTGGATTTACACACAGAGGGAAGTGGAGAGTGCTGGTAGTTACAGAACACAGTGCCTGGGAAGGGGACAGTGTCATGGGAAAGTACACAGGGACCCTGGTTGGGGAGGCCAGAGATGATGACAAGCTAGGATCATCTTTGCCCAGGACCTAACCCTGTTTAGAGGGAGCATCTTGGACAACAGTGTGGAATGTCAGGTGTTTGAAAACTGGAAAGGCACTCGGTACAATGTGAGTGAACCATAGTGTAGAAAATGAGGGTAGGCAGAGACATGTGTGTATGTTTAGAGGTAGCGAGAGACACTAAATATAGGGACAGAAAGAGACCAAAGAACATCCAGAGCCTCAGCAAACCAAAGGGGTCAAGATCTGAGTCCATGCTGGGGGTGGAGTCCAGGTACATCTCAATAGTGGTTGTGGCCAGAAGATGCATTGTTCTGTCCAACCCGGGTCACTTGTCAGGGAGGAGTCAGTCCCACACAAGTAAAGGACTTCCCAAAGGAATTCCAGGTACCAGCTCCTGGAGTAAAAGGGTATATATCCTAGATCGATACATCAGGCACTTCTTCCTAGGCCAAATGATCTTGTCACAGAAAGTTTTGAAAAATCAGTTGAAGGAATGTATCCAGATTTCTTTGAGGGACTAGTATGAGTTTGTTCTAATTTATCCCAGTAATAAAATTCATCACAAATACATTCATTTTTTAAATTTAATTCTTTATTGGTACATTTTATATACATCTCACAATCACACATAATATTGGGGAATTTGTACCAGTATATGACACAAGTTAATTCTCATTTTTACCCACATCCCTACCCACCCACACCTCCCAACCTCCTATATGCATGCTCTTTTATTTTCTTTCAGAATCATATTTATTCC
>PVIC010001548.1:0-89846 GCA_004025085.1 Thryonomys swinderianus
GAGGCAGGTGCCAGAACTACTGAGCTAACCCTCCGGCCCTGGCCCTTTTTTTTTTAACATTTAAAAAAAATCTTTATTGAGCACTTATATACCAGACACTGTTCTAGCCACTAGGGCTACAGTAGTAAATGAAACAGAATTTCACAGGCTTACATCCACAAGGGAGGAGATAGAAAGTAAGCAAAAGTCAGCGGAGAGGAGGGGATGGCAAGTGCCCAGAGCTGTCCACGGCACAGCCCAGCGGTGCATTTCTGGCTCTCAGGTTTGTCTGGCATAGCTGGTCACTGCTTGCTTGAGAGGTAGTTTTCCCTCTGCAACAGCATTGTCTCGGGACGGTCCTCCTTGTCAGCTGCTGGATCTCTAACTATGGGCATTCTGGGACCCTGTCTCAGTCAGACTCTGGTGCTGATGGATCCATCCAGTGCCTCTGCTCAGAAGCTGGGACATCTGACAGGCACCTGTCATAATCTGGGTCTTGAATGTCCTGTGAGGGCCAGTCCCTGGGGAGGCCCTATGGGGGCTGCAGACCTTTGTAGGTGGGAATTGATGGGAGGTCCTGAGCTCCTTGAGAGTCAGCCGCAGAGCACTGGTCTCCCTCTCTTAGTTGATTCCACCTGCCTCTGCCATGATGGGCCTTCACACTCTTACCCAGATTCTGGGGTGCCGGGGCTTTGTCTAGAGATTCTTTCTAGGTTCTTCTTGTCCTGAACAAAGAACTGGTCTAGACAAGTGCAAAAGGCGGTGAGGGTGTACATCTGTTAATGGTAGCAGAGGAGTGCACAGTGAGGGAGAGCACAGCAGCCATATGCTTGCTAGTGGCTACCTTTTTATCTCCCATTCTGATGTCAAATCTAGGCCATCTTATCAAAAACCTGCTTGATTTCCTGCCAGAAAATCAGGAGTTGAAGATTGCATTCTCTGATCCCAGGTGCAGCGTTTGGGTGCATGTCTCCCAAAATTTGGTGACTGACTGACAGGTCACACCTACTGGCCCATGGAATTGGCCACACCCTAATCTCCTGCCTTGATACCACAGCCAGAAAGAAATGAGGCCAATAGGTCATGGATGGGAGACTTCCGAAACTGTGAGTCAAAATAAACTTTTTTCTTTATAATTACCTCAGGTATTTCATTACAGCAATGGGAAGCTAACATAGCATCTCAGACTTGACACATTTTTTACACCACACTTTCAGCTGATCAGGTCAACTTTGGAGAGTCCAATGGTGATTCCTCTCTTTCTTTCATTCCAGTATCTGACTCATCAGGGAAGTCTTCAGCATGCTAAATTTTCAACACTGAGTGACTGAGTGAATGACTATTAGAAGTGATTGATTTCACAGGGTAGAAAACTGTCAGTTAAAGCTGTCTCTCAGGAGGGATTGATTGGCTTTATGGCACCATTGGACTGTACCTTGAGTTTAAAGCCTACTTGGGTTATGTTAGTAATTCATCAGTCAAGCGGGATCCTCTTTGAAAGGAAAGGGCTGCTGAGCTGACCATGTGGTGGGCTCTGCAGTGAGCTCCTCAGGCAGAGGGGCTGAAGAAAGAAATGGGAGGCAGAGAGCAGAGTCGTTGATTCACTCACTTTCCCGACAGGACGAAGCGAGAGGACTTTCTCGTGTTCCCGCAGCTTGACTTGAGTCCCTTGAGATGGTGCCTGGGAGTCTCCTGGGATTTTTGTTTCATTTTAGAACTGGTCTGTTTCTTTTTTCTTTTAGACAGGGTCTCACCATGCATTTCAGGCTGGCTCCAACTCACAGTGGTCCTCCTGCCTCAGCCTTCCAAGTGCTGGGATGACAGGCATGCGCCACCACGCTCAGCTTGTTTCTAAATTCAGTGTGGTCATGTGACCCTCACATGTATGAGTCTGTATTAAATACATGTGATGACCACACGCACCATAGGGAATTTGTCCAGTATGTGATAGATCTTGCTGCTTTTCTCCCCACTTCCCCTTTATGTGCAAAAGCTGTTTAAGTTTTTCCCTTTTTTTTCTTTTTTTTTTTTTTGCTTTTGAGACAGGGTCTTGCTTTGTAGTTCAGGCTGGCCCTGAGCTCACTATGGTGCCCAGGCAAGCCGCCGCGAACTCAGCAATCCTTCTGTCTCTGCCTCCCGAGTGCTGGGATGACAGGCGTGAGCCACCACGTCCGGCATTGTGGTATGCGGTGTTGATTGTTGGTGGGCGTGTCTCCACGCCCAGCATTATATGTGGTTACCGGGGATGGAACTCAGGACCTTGTGCTTGTGAGGCAGGCGCCAGAACCACTGAGCTAACTCTCCGGCCCCAGCATTTGAACATTTTTTTCCTGTTTTTCCCGTTTGTCTGTTGTACATTTCAGTTTTGTTTCCACTTTCTGTTCCACACACCAGAGAAACAATGTGGTATTTAGGCACGTGTGTTCAATTTATTTCACTTGAGTTTGGTCTCAAGGTTCATCCATTGAGCTAGAAATGTCTCGTGCTCATCCTCCTTTATGGCAGCATGGTGCTCCATTGTATAAAAAGCCACAGCTTCTCTATCCATTCGTTGGTGGAGGGCATCTGGGCTCTTTCTAAGAATCAGCTATTACAAGCTGTGCTGGGCTGATACTAAAAGCAGAATCCCTACTTGACTTTCCACGTGAGAGTGCTGAAGGGCCCTCGGAAGGCTGGAAGCAGGGAGGGCACTCGTCTGGGTGCTTGGTGGAGCTGGCTCAGGGTTGGTTAATGAATGACTGCTGCCCTCCCTCCCCTGGACTGCAGCTCAGGCCAGAGCCTGGCCAGCTGTGGAGGGGCCAGGCCAGTCACTGGAGTCAGCAGGCTGTCCACACTGGCCACAGGCCTCCTCCTGCAGCCACACAGCTCACACTTCCACTGGCAGGGTCCCTCCCTTACAAAGCTGTGTCAGTGCGTTTTCCTTTGCTTGCCTTTGGTGCCGGAAGGGTCTGGGTTTCTTTGCATTTCCTTGGTGACTAGTGAGGTGGTCACCTTGTAACTTCTGGCTACTTGGAATTTTTTTTGTGAATGCGGCCTGGAGTTATCTTATTGACCTATAAGTAGGTTCTCTATTCAGGTAAAAGTATGTTCTCAGAGATAGCCTCCCTGCCCTGTGCCTTACTTTTTTTGGAGGAGGGGGATCCTTTAACACACAGTGTAGCTCAGGCTGGCCTTGAACTCAGTGATCCTCCTGCCTCAGCTTCCTGAGTGGCCGGATTATAGACCTGCACCACTACACCCAGCTATGGCTTACTTTTTAACTCCATTAACGTTTATTTTGCTTTCTTTTGAATACAACTTTAATTTTTAAACCTAAGGCCTGCTGGAATTTATTAATGGCAATGAATTCTAGTTTCTAAGTCTTTGTTTTTTGCAATTATTCCTTTTTTGTCTCCTGTTTGGAAACTGTGCTGTCACCTTCTAGCTTTATTGGTTTGTTATCACCAGCTGACCCCAGGCGCACGCGTGAGGACTTGCACAGTGAGGGAGGAGAGCAAGGCCTGGTTGCTGTCACACTCGCTCTTTCCCCCTGAACTCTGCAGTCTCTCAGGTGACTGTACCCTCTGTTCTGTGTCTTCTCATATTAGCTCCACTAAGAATCTGTAATCCCTCGGGCTCCTGGCCAACATCTGGTAGCGCTCACTTTGGGACTCTGTGTGGATGTCAGGACGCAGCGGCTCCTCTTAGCCCTTCTCACTCCCTTAACGGTATCGGCATCAGCACCTTTAACAAAGGTCTCTAGAGCTTCGTTTGGGATTTCATCGAACACATAGGTAAATTTTTACTCGGAAGGCTTCTGATCCCTGAACATGGTATGGTCCTCCATTTGTTTAGTATTTTTTCCATTTAATCGCAGTGTTTTTTAGTGTTTTCCCCGCCTAAAGGTCTTGTGTTTTTTTCATTAAATTTATTTGAAGAAACTGTTAGTTTTTGATAGTTTTGCAAATGTCAAGGAGTATAGGTCTGATTTGCTTGGATGGTGTCAGTCGGCAGGGCTGTCAGTCTCCTGGTCCAGGCCCTCAGTCCCACAGTCTTGCTGAGTTCAGTTCTAGCATCTGTAGGCTCTTGTGGATTTTCCTGGGAGAAAATAGGGCCACCTGTGAGTGGCTTTGTTTCTGTGTGTCCTTCTGTGCCTTGTTTTGTCTCCTGGTGTGCTTTGCTGAGGCAGAGGCAGTGCTGGCTGAGAGCCTGGCCTGTGGCTGCGCCCATCACAGTCCGTTAAGAGTGGCACTTGGGGAGGTCCTGCTTACCAGGTCCCTTACTTTTTACTAGATGCTTTTATCAGACCAAGGATGTTCTTTTTTACTCCTAGTTTTAAGCTTTTTTTATTTTGTTTTTTAAATCATTACTATCTTGCATTTTTGTCAGGTGCTTTTTCTGTGTCTGTTGATGGTTGTATATTTTCTCCTTTGTTTTGTTTATTTGGAATAATGTATTTCCCTAACGTTAAGCTGCCTTGGCATTCCCAGAGTAACCCTGATGTTCACCACGTGTTGTTCTGTGCCCACTGCTGGTTTTGTTTGCTAACATTCTGTTCAGGACGCTTCCCTCGTATCCCTGAGTTGGGACTTTCCTTTTCTTGTGGTGTGACAGTCACAGTCTCAGGCTCTTTCTCTTTTCGAGAATCCCTAGAAGGTTTTTCTTTGGCAACTAAAAGAGCCTATGGATTTGTTAAAACTCAGAACTGTATACTAAAAGTGTCAGTGTCAGTCTTATTGTATCTAAATTAAAAGAAATAAGAACTCCTCAGGGCAGCTCCAACCCTTTCCAACCACTTGCCAGGTGGCCCTTAGAGGGGCTCCAGAAAGTCTGGCTGAATGAGATTTTTCTTGGTAAATGACGCTGCAGGTGTGTGTCAAGGGACCCAAGACAGCTCTGGGGTGGGTGTGTGGATGGAATGGGCAGAGAAGGTTTGTTCTCTGAAGAGCCTGTGTTTCTCTCTTCCACACGGAAGACTTCACAGTGAGCACATCAGGACCTGCAGTTTTCTTTGTGAATTTTAAAATTCTGGATTTAAAACCTGGTTGTGTTGTTGAGGGATAACACATGGAATGTGGCTCTTGGAGCTGAGGAAGGGCCTGGGGAGCTGTGGGAGCGTGGAGCTGCAGGCTCTGTGTCCTAGGGGAGCATGGGCTGTGAGAAGGGCCTAGGAGGCTGTGGCCTGCTAGGCTGGGCTGCTGGGCTGGTGCTGGGCTGGCCACAAGCCTGGGGTAGTGGGGAGGGAGGGGCTGGGGGCACAGGAGCAGCACCCGAAATGTGTGGCCCAGCACAGTCACTTCTAAACCTCCCAGCGGGCAATGGCTGGCTGCCCAGGGGCTCTGCGGCAGCCCTGCAACGCCAGGGCACAAACGCCTGAGGCTCCTCCGCCTTCCCACCATGGCTGCCCTGGGGTGTGGATGGGGTATGTGGGGCACTCCTGAGTGGCCAATTTTTTTTTTTTTTTTTTTTTTGCTCTTTTGGAGACAGGGTCTCACTTTGTAGTTCAGACTGGCCCTGAGCTCACCATGGTGCCCAGGCAAGCCGCTGTGAACTCAGCAATCCTCCTGTCTCTGCCTCCCGAGTGCTGGGATGACAGGCGTGAGCCCCCACGTCCGGCATTGTGGTATGCGGTGTTGATTGTTGGTGGGCGTGTCTCCACGCCCAGCATTATATGTGGTTACCTGGGATCGAACTCAGGTCCTTGCGCTTGCGAGGCAGGCGCCATAACCACTGAGCTAACCCTCCAGCCCCATTTTTTTTTTTTTTTTGAGACATGGTCTTGTTCTTTAGTTCAGGCTGGGCTCAAACTCAGTATGAAGCCCAGGCTAGCCTTGAAATCTCAGTGATCCTCCTGCCTCAGCCTCCAGAGTGCTGGAATCATGGGTGTGCCCCCCCCCCACGCCTGGCCTTGATTTTTAAGAAGTATTTCAGAAGCAGTGAGGTCCAAGTAACTCCATCTCTCCTACCCTCCCCTTTCCTCCAGCCACTGTCATGGGTGCAGCTGTGCACACAGACACAGCTGTGGGGTCATCTCTGTCAGGGACAGGCTGCCAACTGAGAGAGAGGCCCCGGTGGGCTTGTGCAGGCTAATTTACTAGGGCTGGTCATCAGCATGCGACCAAATGACAGTAGCTCCCTGTGATCACTGTGACCAGGCTTGGTTTGGTTTTTCCTTTAAAAATAGAATTTGATTGTGAGCAAGAAACAGTCCTGTCCCCATTGACAGTGCTCGTGTGGGGTTTGCACGGCAACTCACAGGTGGGTCACCATGTCGGTGGCTCCTCGGGGCAGTGCCTGGCACACAGCTGAGGGCCACAGCACCTCTGTGCATCGTGCTTTTCCGTGACACTCTCTGCTTCCCAGTCGGAAGTGGGTTTGTGACCAGTCACCCTGTCCTGCCACTGCTCACGGCAGAGTTCTGGTGCTCTGGTACAGCCCAGAAGTGGGCACTGAGCTGTTCAGGCTTTGCCCGCCCCCAGTGGAGCCTGCCTGCCCACCTGGCCCTGCCTTTCCAGCTGTTCCACCCCGCCTCCTGCCTTCTCCTCCCACACTGCCAGGAAGGGCACTGCGTGTGTCCCTGGAGCTGTGGCTTGGCAGGAATGTGGCACAGGCAGGGCCAGTGCTTCTATGGCTGGTCTCGTGGAGCTGAGTGGTTACCGTAGGCACCATGGCTGTCTCCCTTGAGCTTCTATTCATCAACAGGTTGGTGCTGCTGCCTTCCCTGTCTTGGGTCTGTGCCTGGAGGTTCTTGGAGCACACTCTTTTTTAGAGGCTTTGAGATGACCTGCCCCATCCCTGTCCAGTGCCCCTGTTCAAAGCAGGGGAACCTTTTGGGCTAGGGCTGCTACATGTGTATCTGACGCCCATGACACAGTGCTAAGACCTCAGGGTCTTTCTTGCTTCCTGTTTCCTGAGGGTTAGATACATCTTCGTCACAACGAGCCCAGCTGTGTGAAGGGTTTTGTGTGGCTTGTGTCTGATAGCTGGAGTGAGCGAGTGACCTTTATTTCCTTGTATTGTCAAAGAGCCAGCACCGAGGTATGCAGGGCTTGTCAGAGTTGAGGTGGAGATACACCTTGGGAGTGGCCTTTGCTTTCCGCACCACACGTGAGGTGGGATCTGTGTCCTTCAGGAGGCGGTGGCTCCTTGGCCTCCTCCTGTTTGTCCTGCGGTGGCTGCCTGCCGTGCTTCTCGAGCTGCTGTGGAAAGGAGCTGGGACTCTGAGGGGGACAGCTGACTCCTAAGCCCGGCTTCCAGGTGGGGGCCGAACAGCTCACAGTGCGGCTTGAGGCTCGCTTCTGATGGGGGTGGGCTGGGAGGGTGGGGGTTGGGGGTGTGTGTATACCAGAACTTGAGCTCAGCGCCTGTCTGGAGACACGAAGGGGCAGCGAGTCTGAGTCACTGCTGACTTCACACTGAACTCTGCCACCTCGGTTCCCGGGGTTGGGGCAGGACTTGGCGGTTCCTGCCTGCACTCTGAGGAGTTTTGAGAAACCTCAGGGAGTGTCTGGCTAGTGAAACCTGCTCTGCCAAGCGGAGGAGCATCTTTCCACTCCTGCTGCCACAGGCAGAGCCTCCTGCACTCGAGTCCCAGAGTCCCAGTTGCAGGCCCATGGGTGTGGCGGGTGACGCCGGCAGATCTCTGCAGTCTCTCAGAGGCCTGGTGCCTGTTTTAAATGCACACCACAAGCCCTCTTACAACTCTGGAAGATTCCATGCAAAAGTTTTCATTTCATGTGTGTGAGTGTTCCTGTGTGCCAGAGCCTTGACCTGGAGTGGCAGTCACTACAGACAGCCTCAGGAGCTGTGCATGCTGGTGGGGAGACAGCCCAGCCACCAGGCGGCACTCCTGCTCTGTCTGGGAGTGTCTCCTAGGCTCAGGCTGGTGCTGGGCACCCTGGCGGCAGGGACCCAGACACAGCTCAAAACAGTTTTGTTACCGGTGAGTGTTTCAGTTTGCTTCTGAGATCACATGACTTTAGTGATTTCCAAAAGTTAAGTCAGAAGGGCAGAAGTTCTGGTGCCTGAGAAAGAGGATCCATCCCTCGGGTAGCAGTGTCTGAGAACAGGGCTGGGACTTTGGCTACAGGTCCTTGCAGGAGTTTCATCAGCCATAAGCCTGCGATGTCCCCTGATGCTGTGCCTCAGGGTTCACACCTGAGACAGGCTGGATTTGAGACAGGGTTAATGATGCTCTGCGGTCCAGACCTAATTTTCTTTTCCTCTTTTTTGAGACAGGGTCTTGCTTTGTAGTTCAGGCTGGCCCTGAGCTCACTATGTAGCAATCCTCCTGTCTCTGCCTCCCTAGTGCTAGGTTAAAGGCGTGAGCCACCAAGCCCAGCATCTGTGGTATGTGATACTGATTGCCGGTGGGTGTGGCCACCACGCTCTATATTGTTGTATGTAGTTACTGGGAATTGAACCAGGGACCTGGCTCTTGCCAGTCAGGCGCCAGAACCACTGAGCTAAATCTCTGGCCCCTAAGTTTCTTTTCTTTTCTCTTTTCTTTTTTTGAGACAGGGTCTCGCTTTGTAGTTCAGGCTGGCCCTGAGCTCACTATGTAGCCCAGGCAAGCCTGAAACTCAGCAATCCTCCTGCCTCTGCCTCCCCAGAGCTGGGATTGCAGGCGTGAGCCACCATGCCTGGCACTGTGGTATGTGGTATTGATGGCTGGTGGGCGTGAGTTACCACGCCCAGCATTCTATGTGGTTACTGGGATGGAACTCAGGACCTTGTGCTTGCGAGGCAGGTGCTGGAACCACTAAGCTAAATCTCTGGCCCCTAAGTTTTTTTTCTTAAAGATGATCCCCCAAATGGTTTAACTTTTAAGGATTCCCAAAACCTGGACCAGCCTCTTTAGCAGGTGACGGGAGCGCTGAAGTTGCAGGTGGGGTAACATTCGCAGGTCCAGGGTCCGGCTCTGTATTTCCAGAGAAGCCAGCAAGCAAGCCTTCTCTGAGACATCTAGACTGTGGAATGATTGGCAGGTACCAGTTTCCGCAGAAGAACTCTGTCGGTGGAGCCCTCGGGCTACTGAAGTGTCATGTGCTAACAGTCCTGGGCGCACCTGCCACAGTGGGACTGGGCATCGATATCCACAGCAAGCTTCTGGGCATGTGGTCATCTTTGCCTTCCCCATTCTGCTGTGTCCTTCTGTGTGCCGTCACTCTGCCTTTCCTTACACTATTGGCTCTGTGTTTTGCATGAGGCAGAAACCATAAACTCAGGAATGGTGTCAAGGAGCTGGCTCCCTTCGTCCGCTGGCACCTGCTGGGGAGGGAGGAGGGCCTGGGGAGTCCCAGGTGAGTGTCCTTGAGAACTGACCTACTCCTAGGCCATTTTCCTGGGAATGCTGTCACCAGCCATGGTGATATTTACAGTAAATTCAGCTATGCCTAGAATAGTGCTGATACTGCCCAGTGTATCTGAGCAAACAGTAAACATCTAGGCCATTCAGTATTTGAGCAAAGAAAGGTGAAACTGGACATGCAGAGATCCTTTGGGGCTGGGCCTCTGCCTATGGCTCTCCTCCTCTGCTAGTGCGCTGGCTCAGGGCTCTCATCTCCCTTTGCCTGCGGTGTTGTTGGCCTCTGTGTCGAGGCAACATTAAGCTGACGATGGGCAGTTCTGGCTGTGTTCCTGGGTGGAGAATGTATTGCATAGGTTTGGCCTGAGGAAGCTGGACTGCTGGCTGGTTTAGGAGCTGCTTTCCTCGCCCTCTTGTTGGATGGAAGATCCCAACTCTCTCATGAATGTTAAGCCCACACTGCTACCTAAAGACCCACTGAGACCTGCAGGACAGGCTGACCTGTGCTGCTTCTTTCTGTGTTCCGAGCTCCCAGGGCCAAGGACTGCTTCCTGTCTCTCTGGCCCACCAGCAGCTGAGCATAGTGCCTGACTTGGGTGAGGGCCAGACGTGCCACTGCCCAGATGGTGGTCCAGGGCCTGGATCCAAACATGGAGCCAGCCCTGCTGGCTGCCTTTCCATAGCTGCGTCTGCTTCTATCAGAAAAGCTGGCTAAGTTATATCCTCTGAGCGTGCTGAACACAGAGGCTCTGGGACACACGCACACATGTTGCTGACCTGCTTTTTAGTGCTTTGTTAGAATTTGCTCAACCTCTGGTCTTGTCTTTTATCTACATGGTCCTGAATGCCCCTCTCCTTGTCTCATTGGGCCAGTTTGTTGATGGGCAATGGTCTTGCCAGCTCTCCTGCCTGGGTGCTGGACCCCACTGGCTCCCCTCAGCCTGTGTGGAGCTGACTTGCACAAGCATGTGCCCGGCAGTAAGCCCCAGTTGCTGTCTGGCCCCTGGTCAGACCCAGGCCTGGGATGAGGGACAGTGGCCGCGGGGCTGGGCTCCGTCCGCTGCTCGGCTTGGCCTGCAGCAGCCCTGGGCCTGGTGGTTCTGCTCCACCCCTGCCCAGCCTTCTCCAAAGTAAGCCAGGGCCTCATTCCTAGCCCGAAGCAGCCACCCATCCCCCCGGGAAGGCAGCTGGCCCAGGGCACAGGGCTGGTGACATCGAGTGTGCAGCCCTCCTCACCTCTGTGATGTCTCAGAGTCCACCAGGCACGGCCAGAGATCGGAGTCACCAAGATCATATGTGAGCAGCTGAGCAAACTCACTCTCGCCTCCATGCGGCAGGGACAGCTCGATTTGCTCTTTCCACAGCACACCTGGAAGCTCCCACTGTGTGTTGCTGGGTGTGCAGCTAAATTGGTGCCTTCCTGGGCAGTGAAGTCTGGCTGGTCTGAGGGATGGGGTAGGAACGGTACAAAAGCATGTCATTCTCTAGTAGCAGAAACACCTGGTTTTGCAACTTGTTAATTTATTTAAAACCACCAGCCATGCCTGTGCACGCCTGGAACCCAGCATGCAGGGAGGCACGTGAGTGAGTCACGTGCCCTTCTGTTGTTGAACATATTGCGGCCTGAGGGCTTCCATGCTTCAGACGCTGGTGGGCACAGCAGTTGGCGGCCTGGGCCTCCTGTCCACAAGTGAGGGGTGCACATGTCCTGTTGAGGTGCCCCCCCAGCTCACCCCCAGCCCTCCGTGGTGCTATATCTGCTTCCTGCCGGACAGGGTGCCTGGTCAGGCCCGTGGGGAAAGTGCCTGGGAACTTAGGGAGAACAGGAGGTGGAGGGGGTAAAACTGATGCCCATGTGTGCCACTCTTGTGTGTCCTGAGGGTCCAGCCAAGTGTATCAGAGAGTGGACCTGCTCCTGGTCCCAGTGCCAGCCTGTGCTTACAACTTGGCACACGCAGCATGGTTCTCTGTGAGCAGCTTCCTGGCTTCAGAGGAGCTGAAAGGCGGCTCTGTGTGCCATTGTCTCTCTGCGCCTTGCTGAGTCATTCCTTGCAGAGGTGAATCCGCAGAGGAATGCCACAGTGAGCTATGGGCTCCTTTCCCTGCTCAGAGGTGCTCCTCCCTGGGGGGATCAGCCTTTCCCTTGCAGAGAGGGGTGGCTTTATCCTTGACCCCTGCCCTGCCGCTATGGCTACCTCAAGAGGACTTTAAAGTGATGCCGGCAGCTGATATAGTGGTGCCTGCTGCAATCCCAGCACTATCAGTGGCAAAGGCATGAGGAGTACAAGTTCAAGCCCAGTCTGGACAACTTAGTGTGAGACCCCATCCCCAAATAAAAGTAAAAATGTCCTGGGGATGTAGCTCAGTGCAAAGGGCCTGAGTTTAGTTTCTAGTACTCCCGGAAAAAAAAAAAAAGGTGCTGGGTATGCGCTGTAGACAGATGGTGGGCAGTGGGGGGACCATACCCACTCAAGTCACCTTCTTGGGGTCTCCCCCATCTTACAGACCAGGGCTCCTCGAAGCTCTGCCCAGCTGATGGTGCCTTTGTGGGGACAGTCCTTGCTCGCTGCTGTTCACAGTCTCTGCAGGGAGAAGTGGCGGGGCAGCAGCAGCTGTGGGCAGGGCAGCACCCCAGGCTCATCACCTCACTTAGTTCTCACACTGCCTGTTCTGGGGGAGCAGCCTGTCTGATGGGACTTGGGCAGCGGGAGCTTGGGGGGCTGGCGCCAGGCCACATGCCACGGAGAGCAGGAGCAGGCACGGTGGGGCCTGGGACAGGGCTCCCGTAGTGCACTTGTGACCTTGTGGTGGGCCGTGGAGCCCCCTGAGGAACAGAAAAGGTGAGGGGCAGGGTGGGATGATAAGCAGCGGTTGAGAAGCGGGCAAGGCCATGTGTCCACTCAGGCTGGGGCTGGAGGCCCTGCATGCCTGTAGCTGCCCTAGGAAATAACCACAAGACTGAGGGAGTTGCCAGTGTACTTCTCCTTCACCCTTGCCTGGGAAGCGCACTGCCAGTCAGCTGCTGCAGGAGGGATGACGGTGAGGAGGGGAGGCAAGACCCATGATCTAGAGCTCAGGTGGTGCTTGGGGGGCCCTCCTGAGGCAGGTGGAGTGTGTGGAGCCTGCCCTGCGGCACTGGGGGCTACTGGGTGGTGGTGGGGCATCCTCCAGCTCAGTGCTCTGGGCTGTGTGTCTTGGGACTGAGGCTGCATTGGGCCAATAGCTGTCTGTCCCTTATGTGCCAGTTGTGGTTTTCTCTTTACGATGGAGGATGCCCTCTCCGGTTCCCCACCAGGGATTTAGAACAGAGGAGGCCAGGTGGGAAGTGTTCTCCACCCCACAGTGAGCGCTCGGCCCCTGTGGGTGGGGGGCCTGGTGGGGTGACCTTTCCCAGCACCCACCTTTGGTTGCCCCTTCTTTTCCAGGGACTCCGGCCTAGAGGTCCCCAGTGTTCAGCTTGTTTCTGTGGTCAGGGCAGCTCTCTGCTCACCATGAGGCTGTGTGCATGGCCGTGTGTGTGTGCGCGTGCGCGCACACACACACGCGTGCACGTGTCCTGCTTCACCCCCCAACCCCCCACTCCAGGAAACATGCAGGTGGGCCGCACCCATTTCCCAGATGGACTCTGGTGTGCGGTGAGGGCAGAGGCAGAGCTCATGGGACAGCAGTGCCTCTGCCCAGCCTGGCAGACCGTCACCCACGGGCACATGTGAGGACGCTGCTGCTGGGGAGTCAGGTGGCTGAAATCCTGGGAGAGGGAGCTGGGCTGCAACAGCCCATGTCTTGTGCCCTGCAGATGCTAGTTGGAGGTGGCACAGCTGCTGCATGCCCAGTCCGAAGGGCACGGTGAGGTAGCTGTGTGGGTCACAGAGCCGGGAAGAGGTGGGAGCAGGACCCATGTGCAGGTTCCCATGGGTGTCCTGTGGGTGGTACAGGGGTCCAGGCAGGCTTCTGACCAAGCCACTAGCCGACCTAAAAGGAGGGGCTCCGGGGGGCTCAGAGCCCCTGCATATAGTGCCTTTCCTCTGAGTGACTTGGGGCTTTCATCCTCTTATCCACAAAATAACCCTGTCAGGGCCCAGTTGCGGCCTGTTGAGGGAGTGTCCTGCACTCTCATGCTGAGTGGTCGTGTGACTGTGGTGTCTGAGTCAGTGAGCTCTGTTGTTGTGGCCCAGGTGCCCACTCGGCAGCTCCGTGGGGGCCCATGGCACCTGGGTTCTGGTGCTCGTGGTCATCGTCCAGCTGGCCCCGTCGTCTTGGTACAGCTGCATTGCGCAGTCTTAAGTCCTCACCCCACAATACCCCCTGCACCCTGCACCCCGCACCCCACACGCAGGGCCTCCGTGTCCCTCTCGCTCTTTGCCCTCTCTCCCCAGTGCAGTTCAGTTCAGTGAGCAGCGAGGCGTGAGCTTTCTGTGAACTCAATTCTAGGTCCCTGCCCCTGGTATCTGTGGCATCTGAGGTTGTCACCAGCCCACAGTTTCGTAAGTTCTCACCATGGTGAGATCACAGATGCTGAAGGGCCAGGAGCTCCTGGGAGCACAAAGTTCATTTCTCATAAATGTAAATAGAAATTGCCTCGGGCTATGAAACCTGCTGAAATGGGTTCCATGATAACCACAGCAGAAATGCAAGGACAATGAGACTTATCTTTTTGAAAGTTCTTCTAACTTCATTTTTATATAATTTCAAATTTATTGAAAAGATACAAGAAAAAATTATCAGAAAATTCCATATTCTTCCTCTAGATTTTTTTTATCCCTGATTTGTATACATATTATTTTCCTGATATTAGAAAAGTAAGCTGGAGACACCATGTTCCTCCACCCTCCCAGTAGCGGCATCTTGCCTAAGACACAGGGATA
Organism: Thryonomys swinderianus; assembly: GCA_004025085.1. NCBI lineage: Eukaryota > Metazoa > Chordata > Mammalia > Rodentia > Thryonomyidae > Thryonomys > Thryonomys swinderianus. The sequence continues at coordinate 14,131 of PVIC010001548.1, forward strand.
TCAGCCTTCTGTGACAGGCCTCAGCACTGACAGCAGAATTGGAGACCCCCCCTTAATCCCAGGCTGTTTGCAAACAGAGCCTGGACTAGAGGTGTGTACTTCCCGAACCCTCAGAGCCTTCTGCCTCCGTGGGCTGCGTCTGCCTGTCTTCTCGACCCCTTCTGGTCTTTGTGGACATCTGCACTGTTGGGGTATAGCTGCCGCAATGGGGGGCCTCGGCGTGCTGTCCTGAGGTGGGCACTGCACTGTAGTCACATGCTGACCTCCTACTGTCAGGCCCAGTGGCCAGTGCTCACTGTCCCAGCTGACCTCAGCTCTGGCCACTTGGCTAAGTGCTGCCTCTAGTTTCTCTGAGGTCAAGTGAAGTTTTTGCTTTTATAATTGAGAATTTTTGGAAATGTTTTCAAACTGTAGAAATTCCATTCCTCCTCCGGGTGACACCTAGTAGTTTTCACACCTACTGTTCATTTCCATCTCTAGCGGCTTCTGAGGGTTCCCTCCCTTGTTCTCTCTGATTTGCTTGTATCTCTTTGGGTCATGGATTTCTGGTCTAGGAAGTGGGTTTGGATCCACCCCTCACGTTATTTCAGTGAAGAAATCATTCCCTGTTTGGCCACTGGGGGCCTTGCAAGCGGCGGGTGCTTCTGCTAGACAGGCCTGGGTTCCTGTGAGTGCCTGCCCCCTTCTCTTCCAGGGCGGTGCAGGCTCGTCCCAGACGCCCTCGCTCTGTCCAGCAGGGAGGGCTTTGTGTATCCAGAACACTTGTCTGGTGCTTTCTGGAGGGGGGAGAAGACCATTTGACCATATTATGAATTTTCTTTTTTATCCTGGTACTGGAAACCAAACTCACAACTTTGCGCTTGTGAGACAGGTAGTGGTGGCACTACTGAGCTCCATCCCCACCCCGCATGAATTTTTTTTTTTTTTGAGACAGGGTCTTGCTTTGTAGTCCAGGCTGGCCCTGAACTCACTATGTAGCCCAGGCAAGCCTGGAACTCAGCAATCCTCCTGCCTCTGCCTCCCGGGTGCTGGGATTACAGGGGTGAGCCACCATACCCAGCACTGTGGTATGTGGTATTGATTGCTGGTGGGCGTGAGTCTCCACGCCCAGCATTGTATGTGGTTACCGGGGATCAAACTCAAGACCTTGTGCTTGCAAGGCAGGTGCCGGAACCACTGAGCTAACCCTCCAGCCTCCCGCGTGAATTTTCTTTTCGTGTCACTTGAAGACTTAAAATAGATAATGTAGATTTATTTTGCAAATCATGTCAACGAAGGTGGAGGTTAAGCACAGAAGCAGCTCTTACTCTAACATACACCAGAAATTTTTCTGCGGAACATCAGATGACGTCTCTGTTAAACACAGGGAACTGTGACTTAGGTTGATATCCTGGTCCAGAGTCACACAGCTTGTGAGGGCTTGAGCAAGGGTTTCCACTTTATGCAGCTCACTTTTTAGGTTATGTTTGGCTATCATGTGACACACTTTTCCTTACTCTAAATTATGGAATTTGTGCATATAACAATTGAATGACAAAAAGATTATTTCTGGTTTAAGTCTTTCTCCTGGTGAATTATTCTGTCCATGAAAGTTGACTCTGAAGAATTAAAGTATGTGGCTCATCCCACTCTCTCACAAAAAGGAAGTTGACTTGTTTTGCCCAAATGATTTGGCTGTCCTAGTGCTCCTTTAAATATTCAGACGTTCCCTAACCCTTTTATTTTCTTCCTATAGGAATTTGCTTGCTAGAAAACAAAATGCAAGACTTGACAAACAAAATGACTTGGGATGGAAGTTATTTGGAAAAGTACCACTCCGAGAGAATGCTCAAAAAGATTCAAAGAAAATACAAAAGGTATACCAGATGCAAACGGAAGTGTGCTGTTGTGTGGGTACAGCATAGCACTGTGGACCTGCAGGATGACAGTACCCTGGGTATGCAGTCAGAAGGCTGTGTTGGTTGCATGCCATGACAATTACAGCTGATTCATTGTCATCAGTGTTTTGAGTACCAGTTGCCGATGTATCTTTATTGTGCTTGATGACAGCACCCTCCCACTGGGTAGATGGCCCTGATGGGACTCCTCCTGCACACTCTGAAGCTGCCCTTCGGATGGGTCTAGGGTCAGGCCAGGCTGCCTTGCTCCAAACGGGGGTGTCATACCAGTGGGTTGTAGGGACACAGGGTGCTCACGACCACATAAGTCTCTGTGTGAAAATCGAGCAGCCTTGCGAAGCCCTGGCTCTGAGTATCTGCAGCTCGGCCTCCTGATGGTCTGTGGCTGGCCGCATTGCCCCCTCCCCTTGGAGTATACTCCAGAGCGTCATCCAGCGAGCACTCTGGGGGCCAGCTGGGCACAGGCTTCATGACTGGCACTGGGGCTGGAGTAGGGACAGGGCAGCCTCTGGAGACGGTGCGGGCCAGTGTCGAGGAACCTGGGACCAGGGGCCTGGAGAAGACTGGGCCTTCCTGGTGAGGGGCACAGGCACTTGAGTTCCAAGAGGCTCAATTGTGAGTCATTCTAAATGACTTCCTGTCTGTCTCGTCACTGACAACCCTCAGTGACTCTGAGAAATCCACTATTCCCTCTGTTGACCACAGAAGCCTTGAGGCCCAGGCTGGTGACTCGTGTAGGGTCAGACAGCTAGGTAGTGGCAGAGCGGGACCAGGAGCTGGGCACCGGGGCCTTGCTGCAGGTAACTGGGAGCCTGATGTGCAATGGGCTGAGCCAGGGAGCAGAGGACCCCGTCGTGGGGCTGGTACTGTGGGGCAGGGCTCAGCCAGCACTGCACACATGCTCACATGCAGTTTGTTTAGCAAGTGTGGCGAATGACACATGCTGAACATGTCTCTGTCCCCCGGGGGTGATTGTCTGGCTGGGAGACACCGTGTAAATCAGTGTTGGAATTCACTTTTGTAGATCGTCACGTTTAGAATTGGAATCATTGTATAGGCTTATTTAACCAGCATACAGCAGAACATCAAAATAGGATGAGTCTGTATGCTAAGCCCAGGAACAGACTTCTTAGATTAACTCTTCTAATGTAGGGTCTTAAAAGAAATTGATATTGTAAGAAAAAGTAACAAGTAAACTATGTAGATGTTCAAATAACTTAATATCTTCCTCTGAATTTCTTCCTCCCTAGTGTCATGATTGTTATTTAATTTTTTTTTTTTTTTTTTGCTTTTTGAGACAGGGTCTCGCTTTGTAGTTCAGACTGGCCCTGAGCTCACTATGGTGCCCAGGCAAGCCACCGCGAACTCAGCAATCCTCCTGTCTCTGCCTCCCGAGTGCTGGGATGACAGGCGTGAGCCACCACGTCTGGCATTGTGGTATGCGGTGTTGATTGTTGGTGGGCGTGTCTCCATGCCCAGCATTATATGTGGTTACCAGGGATTGAACTCAGGACCTTGCGCTTGTGAGGCAGGCGCCGGAACCACTGAGCTAACCCTCTGGCCCTCTAGTTTCTTTTCTGTTTTTGGAATTTTTTTTCTTTAAGAGAAGCAGTATCATTTGGTTATTTTAAAACATGGACTTTGGGGTCAGGGATTTAGCTCAGTGGCACAACACCTACGTGAGGTCCTGAGTTTGATCCCTGGTACAAAAAAAAAAAAAAAGAAAAGAAAAGAAAACAAACAACCAAGAACAACAACAACTACAACAGAAACCCCCATGGACTTTGGAGTCCAGTGGCTGGGGTTTGTGTCCCAGCTCACCATGGTTTGGCTGTGTGGCTTTGATCAATTTGCTTAACCTTCCTGAGCCACACTTTTCTCATCTCTAGAAGCCGAGAAAGCAGCATCTATCCCTCAAGATGGTAAAGACTCAATGAGCAAAGCCCATCTGTCCGGTGCTCAGAGGAGGGTGGATGTGGGAGGTGCACAGGCATGTTTCCCTTTCCTTTGCTGCTTTCCCTGCCAGCCGGCTCAGAGCACAGGAAGTGGAGCGCGAGGGCAGAAGCTGGCCCTTCTGTACAGCGTGTCTCTGTGAGCACTGCTCCTACTGAGGCCAGGTCTCGTCCGAGCACTGGGGACGCCCAGGCAGTGCGGTCTGTGGCTCCGAAGCCTGGAGCTGAGCCGGGTTTTGACCTGCACTCTAGCTGTGTCTTTCTGTCTGTCTGACTTGGGGCTGGATGTTCTTCCCGGCATCCTCCTCTGCTAAACAGGTTGCAGTACCCACTTGCTGGAGTGCGGGAAGAAGGAGACAGTATGTGGCAAATTTCCGCCTGACCCTGGCACATTGGTGGCACAGTCATTCAGGGAAAGGCTGGGTGCCTCTGATTCCCCTGCAGGCTCTCGAGGGGCCAAGAAGCCCCCCTGGGCCCTCACCTCATCTGATGCCAAGGTCAGGAGATATCAGCGTGATGCTTCAGTTATCTGTTCACATTTCAAAAACACTTTGAAAGTGCCGGGTGTGGTGGCTCACGCCTGTAATCCCAGCACTCGGGAGGCAGAGACAGGCGGATTGCTGAGTTCGAGGCTTGCCTAGGCTATATAGTGAGCTCAGAGCCAGCCTGAACTACAAAGTGAGACCCTGTCTCAAAAACAAAAACAAAAAAACAAAAACACTTTGAAAATTATGTCCTGTTTTTCCTACAACACTATGATTTCAGAGAACTTTTCTTAACAGGGGAAACAGAAACAAGGTAGAATCACACTGAAACCATGGGTCTCAGAGTGTGGCCACCATCATGTGTCACCTGTGGGAAGCCAGGGCTCTCAGGCTCCCACTCAGCATGGAGCTGGGCTCCAGGCCGGCCCATGGCTGTGTTCTCAGACATGCAGGTAGTAAACGCACGCTGCTTCCGAGCTGCTGTGCTGGATGGGAGCGTTGGACACTGGGCACTGCTGGCTCTGTCACTCCAGGGGACACAGAGGGCCCAAGGCATGGAGAATTGAGGGTCGGAGGCTGAAGGTGGGGTGGAGGGGCTGGCTGGCACTGCCAGGCTCCCTTCCTCTGCACCTGTGCAGACCTGGGCTCTCGTCGGATTGGCATGGCGTGGTGGCAGTTGCGGGTAAAAGGTGTCCTTCTTTCCTGAGCTCCCTGGCCACGACTAGACCCACCCGGGAGTGCGTGAGGGGCAGGCAGACTTCCCCAGCTCTGGCCTTCATTAGATTCACCCGGCCCAAGGAAGCTCCGCAAGGGAAGAAGTCCAGGGTGTAGTGACCCTAGAGGGACTTTTGTTCCACTCAGCACGTCTTTCTGAACTCGTCTCTTAGGTGACAGCTGTCACCCAGTGTAGTATGCGTGCTTGGCCCCCCCCAGCAGTACTGCCCTCCCGGCCACCCCTACTCCTCCTCTCTGGTCTCAAATATATAATTTGAGCAGAGGTCAGAGGTCAGGCAGGCCACATGGAGTCTGTGAACCTTTTAGACAGCACTGGACCCAGGCTCGCGTGAGTGGCATTGCTCTCAGGAAGCCAGACTAAGCAGAAAGTTGTCTTGGACACAGTCAAGTCGGCCTCTGACTGTGGCAGTGATAGGACAGGCTCATGGCTCCCAGTGTCATGGGTAAAATGCCATCCTGTGGGTCAGGGTGAGGGCATGGCCTGCTGTGTTTGTGTCTAACTGGAATGTTTTAGATGGCCTTCTGAGTTTCCAGTCGGCTGTCTGATCTTGGAGAAGCTGCAAGGGGGCGAGGCCAGGGCACCTGAACAGGTAACATTCTCCTCACCCTGGTCTGGAGAAGTCCGGGCACACAGAGGGTCTCGGCCATCACGGATCGCAGGAAGGGAAGGTCAGGGCACTGGGTGCGAGGGACTGGCTGCAGGCCTTGAGGCAGATCTTAGAACAGCAATGAACTCTCCCACTTTTATCTGTCCTTATGACTTTAGAATGGTATTGAATGACCTTGCAGGAGTGCATAGACAGGTACAGGGCCCAGGCAGGATGGCTGAACATAGTGCAGCCTGTCTTCCCCACAGAACGTGCTAGAAGAGCTGAGCAGGACCCATAACAGAGCAGCTATGCGAGGTGCTGGGAAGGCAGTGCTTGCCAGGGGCCTGCAGAAGGTGACCATAATGTGGGGTGCTGCTGACTCGACAGAGTTCATGAGGTCCCTCTTTTTGGGATTTCCAAGCCCAGGAAGTCAGGGAGCCCCAGCCCCGGAAAGAGCTGCTAACATGGACAGAAAATCCCGCCTCGGCTGTGGGTAGGCTCTCACGCTTGGGGAAGGAGGGAGGCAGAAGCCCCGTTTGCATTCCTTTTCCTCTGCTCTCTTTCTGCCTGACCTCAGACAGTCTTGACAGCAGCAGCAGGGGCTGGAGGAAACCGAAGATCTTCAGAAAGGGCTGAGGCAAGCAGCTTCTTCCCGGGAGTGGGTGACCCTCCAGAATTTTGGTCTGTCTTGCCACCCAGCTGGCCCTAATGTGTGAGCTTGTGTCTAGGGAACCAGAACAGGGAGATTCAGGGAACCAGAAGGCTGCAGGAGAACTGCTGAAAGGACAGGCAGAGGAGAGTGAGCCTTGAACACTGGCTACACAATCCTGGCCTTTCCCAGGTAGGCTTCTATGATCTGAAGAAAACGCACACAGAAGTGAAGGGAACCTGACTGAGCACACACAGAGCCCAGGCTGGCCACTGGGTGGCGCACACGCAGGATCTGGTCTAGAATACTGAACAATCAGTTGAGTTGGGAGGCCCAAAGAAGGCTGGCTGGAGCTTGGGTCTGGAATCCACCTGGATGACCCTCTTAAGCAAGCAGAAATGTCATTGTTGAGGCAAGACTCAGAGTCTCCTAACACAGTCTTCAAGATGTCTGACAGCTTACACTGACCATGCCTCAGGAAGAACCAGGAACAGAGTCTGATGCCAAGTTCACACCAAATTATCCAACAGAGACTTTAAAGCAGCCATTGTGGAAATGCCCCAACCGGTAGGGGTGGACACTCTTCAGGTTGGAAGGTAGTGAAGGGATGGAAAGTACATAACTGAAAATATAATAGTTGTAGTAACTAACTGGACAAGTCCAATATCAGAAGGCACATGCTAGAGAAAAAAGTGGATGCATTTTGAGAGCAGTCAAGAGAAATAAATTATCTGATCTTAATAATGCAGAGAAAAAAGTAAAAACAATAATAGCAAACCCCCAAAGCAAAAAAACAAACCAAAATTGTCTTGAGAATATATGGAGGAATACTCTAAATTTGTGTCACTAGAGTAATGACATGCTCCCCATAACCATGAAATTGCTACCAGGAGTCTAGAGTATGTCTGATGCCTGGCCGTGTCCCCTTTTCCCAGTCTGTGAGTCTGGGTCCAGTGCAGTTAGTATATTGTCCTTAGTTATATGTTCCTTTGTTCTTTTAATGTAAAACTGCTCTAAGCCAGATGTGGTGTACACACATTTGTATCACTTGTTTCACAACTTCAAGCCCAGCCTGGGCTTAGTGACTTAACGTGACCCTCTCAAAAAGGCCAAGAAATACAGCTTAGTGTTCAATCCGTAGAACCGCCTAAAACAAAGTGTTTCTACTTTTTTTCATATTTACCTTTTTTAATAGCCCTGTGTCAAAAATTATTTAATGCATTGAGACAGATAAGATGGTAACACTGATTCCAAGAATATTTGAGAGGTAAGTACACACAGAGACATAAAAAACCACAACAGAATTAGGATAAGATCACTGTTTGACTTCAGCAAACTGGTGGAGACAGTAAAGTAAATCTTTGATGTTATCTTTTCATGGGACATAAATCTCTGGGTTAATATGTAACCTCACAGCATCTGTGCTTTAATGGTATAGCAGCATAGGGACTGTCCCCTAGGAATTAAACCTGGCATGTGTTAAATGAACTGAACAACCCCTCACCCCAGTAGGTGTTGCTTTTGCTTTATTTTTGGTGGGGAAAGATCTTGCTATATAGTCCAGGCTGGTCTCGATCCTCCTGCCTCAGCCTCCTGAGTGCTGGTCTTATAGGTGTGTGCTACTAAATTCAGCTGTTCTATTACTTGTTAAAAATGGTTCTGTTGAAATGTAATTACTATAAAAATTTCATAAACTTTCAGTTCTTAAACATATTCAACAATCATTGCAATTCAGTTTTAGAAGATTTTCATTGTTCATTATTTTAGAATAGTTTTGAGGTAAGCTTCCTGTCAGCCCCTTTCCCACTTCTAGGCAAATGCTGCTTTGTTTTCAGTCTAAGATTTGTCCTTTCAGGAAAGAGGACTTAAAGGGCCTGTCTTGTCTACCACCTTCACTTCCCATGGTGTCCCCGTGGCTCCCTGGGAACCAGCACGGACCAGCTGTCCCTCTTCCTCTGTGGGTGGACTGGATTGTCCCAGGCCTTGGTCATTGTGTGTACTACTTGGGCTTTGCGTGCAGCTCCCTTAGTGGCCGAACTTCTCTGGATAGCTTTCTTAGGTTGTAGGTGTGAGTTATGTAGGAAATTCTCAGCCTCCTTTCCAGACAGGGCACTGTCTTACATCCCTCCCGAGGGGAGGATCCCAGCTTCCCATCAGGGTGCTGTCGCTGCACTGTCTTTTTTATTTCATCCTGTGGACGGCACAGTCTTGAACGCGGAGGTGGTAGTTCTGACTTGGAGAAAATCAGCTAGGGGAAGCAGCCTTGAACTCACAGCCCAGGACACTGTGAGGGTCCCCTGAGGAAGGAGAGTCGAGTCTGTTCTGTCTTGGACGCTAGATCTGCAAACCTAGCAGAGCAAGTACTTGAAGATAGAGGACTTACTTAGCTCGTGCCCCGTTGTGGTCGGCAGGCCCCTCTGTGCCTCCAGGTGTCACGGGTGCAGGTCTTTCGGTGGGGCTCCTCCTTGTGACTCGGGTTTCCCTATTGTTCTCTGCGATCCGATCCTCAACCTCCGGTTGTCCCACCCAGCCCAGCTCCGCAGGGTGCCCGGGCTTCGGGTTTCGGGGTCGCTCCACCCAGAGCTCGTCCGGCCGGCGGGTGGCACCAGGCTGGAGAGCCGAGCGGCGAGCGGTGGCGGTCTGCGCTCGATTGAGAGTCCTGGCGCCCGCCCCGCCTCCTTGCGCTGAGGTGCCGCCCCCCGCCGCCGAGGCTCCGCGCTGGGTGCAGGAGGAGTGGAGTCGTCCGGGCATGGAGCCGCCGGCCGCGCGCCCCTAGGCCCGGCGTTCATGGTGAGTGCGTCTCGCGGGCCGTGTCGTGCCGTGCGGCGGGCGGCGTCCTTTGTGTGGCGCCCTCCGGCTGGCGCGGGCGCGGGCCTCCCGCGAGAAACGAGACGCGAGCGGCCTCCGAGCGAGCGGAGCCCCGCGGCCTGGCCGAGGTCTGAGCCCCGTGAGCCCCGCGGGGCCCAGGCTGCGTCCCAGACGTGGGGAGCGGGCGCCGGAACTCACTGGGCGGCCGCGCCGAGGCCAGCAGTCTTCGGCGCCGTACTCGTAAAGTATTTTGGGGAGCAGAGTGGCAGCCTGATGCCCGCCGTGTTCTGGACACTTGCTCCGGGTACTTGTCGTACGCTTGTGCATCCTCCTGAAGTCTGGGCGCCTAACGATGGGAGGCCGGCCGGCTTGGGGGAGAAAACACCGTCAGCCCCGGCGTGGCCAGCCGGGTGCCTTGTCCCGGCCGAGCCCTCTGGGTGCTGCACCGCCACTGGCGCTAGTGCAGGTTCCCCTGTCCCGGGGCCGTGGGGCCTGATGCGGGGAGAACCTCCTGCCGTGCCAGCGGCTTCCTCCGGGGCTGCCGGCCTGGTGCACAGAGGCCCTTTCTCCTTCTAACTACGGTGGGCTCCAGGTTGCTGAACTGTCTTTCACACTCTTCTAGTTCTGTCACATTGGTGTCCCCTTGTCTTTCTCCCCGAAAGACTTGCTTTTCTTTTTTACAATTCCTGCTCTTTTCCTCACCCTCTTAGTCTGTTGAGGCAGGTTTCTTGTCTCTTCCATGCTGGCACCCAGCTTTCCTGCCCTGTGGAGACCGGGCTCCTTCCCCTGTCCTGGCACAGCCCACCGGCTCTCAGGAGTGTTTGCCAGGAACATCAGATCTAGAGTGCACAGCGTCCGCTCAGCACCTCTCCCCTCTACTGGCTTCTCCCAGAGTTGACCTGCCCTGCGTGGTGCCAGCATACCTCCACCTTTCGTCTGGCTCTGACCTTCCCTGTCGTTGCTCATGTGGCACCGGTGACTGGATGCTGTCCTGGTTCCCTCTGGCCTGCCGGGGCTGTTGTCACCCCTGTGGCCCTTGCGTGCTGAGGCTTCTGCCTGTCCCTACCGCAGACCTTCAGGGAGCCCCTGCAAGGCTGGGCCTGGCCTCCTCATGGTGAGGCTCTCCTTTGCTCCATGGACCCCTTTCCTCTTCCTCTGCTTGCTCCATCAATTTTGCTCATGTTCCTGTCTGAAGCTGAGGGACTCTTTAGGCCCCGGGGACCCCACTTTTCTTTCCCTGAACCTGTTAGATTGTCAGATTGTACCCCACAACTTTGTTCCTGCATAGGAACAGTATGTTCTGAGTGGAGGTGGAGTCCCTGCAGACCCCTGGGGCAGAGACTCCCCCCACACACACATAGTGCTGCTACAGTGTATCCTGTCCTTTGTTGTTTCCTAAAGAGGTGTTAGCCATGACACTTAAACTGAGTTGCACTAGGACTTTAAGAACCCTTTGCAGGTTCCCCTCTGTAGCCGTACAGGGTAGACTGGATGGGCGATTGTTTTCCTGCCCTGAAGAGTGCTGCTGCCTCCTGCTTATGCTGTCCCATTCCAGCTGTGCCTGGAGTGAGGACACCAAGGCCAAGGGACCATCCAGATGATTTGCTTAGGCTCGAGGCCAGGTCTCAGAACTCAATAGATTTTGTTTCCAAGGTCTGAGCTCCCATCACACACGTGCTGACAATGCACAACTGAGTATTGTATGCCACAGCTTTTTACCCCTCAGGGTCCCGAGGGTGAGTAGACTTTGTGCTCCTGGGGTTTGTTTTTCTGGCTCCGAGATGAGTCTGGCACATCCAAACTTGGAAATGGCACTCAGGACTTCGTAAGGGCTGCACTTGGGGGATCAAGTTCGGGCAGGCCAGGCTTCCCTGTCATTTTAATTGCACGTCACTCTGTGTGGAAACGGTATTTGACCCTGCAACTTCACCGGCGCTGTGAGCGTTGTGCCTTCAAGCATTCCTCAGCCGAGGCAAGGTGATCGCTGCTGACCCTGTCTGTGCGGGTCTTGCATGGATTTTGTGGTGAGAGCTGGTGCTTGGTGTCCACACGGCCCCCACTCACCTGCCAGTGCGCCACAGTGTCTTGGGGCGCAGCGCAGTGTCTGGGAGCTCTGGGAGGACCATCGGGGGTGTGGCCCTTCCTTGGACTGGTGTACAGGTTCGCTGCCTGTGAGGCCTTGGGGACATGTGCGGGCCTCAGCCCAGGCCACTGCCACAGCTGCCATCACTAGGATGGGTGAGCAGTACGGCTACAATGCTGGTGCTTTTTGTCTTTTTGTGCTTTTTGTGCTGGTGCTTGGTGTCTTCTTGGGTGCCCCTTGCTGAATGTGGACCCTGCGGAGTCCTCAGTTGTAGTTTGGCAGGGGCCACTTTATTCCCTGGCACAGCTATTTCACGTGTGAGGGGAGGACAGTAATGGCACATATAATCTCTGCCTGTGTCCCAAAGCTGGCGCTGGTGGCTGCCTGACCATCTCCTGTGGTCACAGTGACGCAGGAGAGTTAAGGCCTAACTCCCCACCTGAAACGCGAGTTCGAGTTCTCTAAAAATCGAAGAATGAATTTTAGGAACAACGGAGGTTTGAGTAGGAAAATTTTATTGAGAGAAAAAGCTTCTGCCTTAAGAGAGACAGGAGGGGGAACCTGGAAAGTGGGTAACCCAGGATTGCTTTTTTCAGGGGAATTTTATGGACTAAAATCACGAGGTGGGGTGGGTTCAAAAGTAGGGGCCACCAATGAGATTTTAAAAAGGTAGATGGGCTATAACAATTGAACAGAAATTTTGACTTTGACTCTTTTCTGGGGAGGTGGGTTAAAGTCTCAGCCCTCCACCCTAGGAGGTTGGCTCCTTTTTTAGAATATCTGATGGCAGTCTATTTGGAATTTCAATGACGGTTGTTTATCTTACATGAGTGAGACAGCTTGTTTTCTGGCAGCACTAACCTCTAAGTTGGCTTTTTTGTTTTCTTTCAAGGGCCAGTCCTATCTATCTGCCTACATATGTCTAGCTGGCTTTTCTACCTATAATATTCCTCCCTCTGAAGAGGTACCCGAACTGCTGTGAGGGGAAATGGGCGAAGACTGGTCTAACTTCTTCAGGCTAGAGAGGCGCGTAGTTGTAACAGCAGTCAGGGTCAGTCTGCAGAGGGTCTATCTAAAGGCCCTTGATAGACTCCATGTGTTATTATCTTAGGTAGGCGTACTGTCTTCAGTCTAGAGTTATAAATAAGGCAGTTAAGAACACATGGACCAAACATAAGATCAATAGTATTATTATGAATATAACCAGTAATTGTTTCCACCAAGAGGAACTTATAATGGCCTCCCACAAAGTGGATAAGGAGAAGGTCCATGGTGTTTAAGAATCTGACATTGCATCAACCTGTTGTTTGATGTCTTGGACAACAGTTGAAATATTTGTGGATGGGTCAGGGATGTATACACAGCATTCAGCTTTTACAATCCCATCCCCTTTGGGCTATAGTGAAAATTTCTAGTGTCATCTGGTTTTGAAGGACAACTTGTTTTATTACCTTTATCACTATATTTATAGCTCTTACCGTAGAGACTGCCAGAACTTTTTACTAAAACTGATTTAATACTGTCAAATTATGAACATATTTTAACTCACTATTTGTATTATTTTAAACCAAAGCAAGTTTACATCTTCTCAAACTTTTTACAACTCACTACAGACCCTCAAGTTTAGCTTTTTTTTTTTTTTTTATCTCCTTTTACACTCTGGTGCAACCAGACATTTTTACTTAAAAACAAAAACCACTTTCTTTTTTTTTCTACTTACTACCAGTCAACTACCTTTCTACTTGCTTTTTAGACATTAACACTTGCAATAACATTTTACAGTCTTTTTCCATCTCAAATCAGTATAAATATTGACTTTTTGTCTCTTACTGAGTTATAAAGCCCTGGTCAAAGCTATGAGTTTTGCTAGCTGTGTGCTAGTGTCAGGCACAAGTGACTAGTATCATGCACAAGGAGGAACTCTCTAGCATCTGGTGTGGAATCACTACTGCATATCTTGCCTTTTTTCCATTTTTATAAAAGAGCTATCACAAAAGATAAACAGATCAAAATTAATAAGGAGTGTGTCTAATAAGTTTTCTGGCTATATATGAATACAGAATTGCCTGTTTGCAGTCATGTCTATCAGCTTTAACTTCTTTCTTTTTTGGTAAAAAGGTAGGATTTAAAGAAGAACATGTCTTCATTTTAACAGTTGGTCCTTCTAAGAGTAAGGCCTGATATTTAAGAAGGTGACTGATAACCATAAGCTCCCTTTAGATGAAAGAAGTCCTGCCACATTATGAGGTGTATATATGATAAGATCTTTACCTAAGGCCAGCTTGGACACCTCCGGCACCAAGAGAGCTACTGCAGCCACAGCTCTGAGGCATGCAGGCCATCCTTTTACTATGAGATCTAACTCATGGCTTAAGTACCCTACAGGTTGTTGAGCAGGTCCTCGATCTTGTATAAGCACTTCTAAAGCTATGCCCTGCCTTTCATCAACATACAGATTGAACTTCTGTCCCTTCGGCTAGCTCAATGCTGGGGCACTTAGAAGGGCTTCTTTGAGCTGTTTGAAGGCTGCCTGGGAATTGGGTTCCCAGGTTAAAATATGGGTTTTTGCCTTTTGGGTTTCTTTTATAAGTTGATAGAGGGGTCGTGCAGTTTCACCATATCCTGCTATCCAAAGGTGACAAAAACCTGTAACTCCTAAGAATCCCCTAAGTTGTTTTAAAGTTTTTGGTAGTTTCCGAGTTCCTTTAGATATAATAAGGCCCAAATATTTTACTTCAGGGCTGCAAGGTTGTGCCTTAGATTTAGAAATCTTATAACCTCTATCTGCTACAAAATTTAGTAGAGCCCGAGTGCCTTGGCTACAAAGTTCTTCTGAAGAAGCACATACTAGTATATCATCTACATATTGTAATACTGTGACCTAGGACTATTCAAAACATGCCAAGTCATGAGAAAGCACTTGTCCAAAGAGGTGAGGGCTGTCCCAGAATCCTTGGGGAAGAACAGTCCATGTTAACTGAGAAGCCTGACCATAAGGATTTCCAAAGGCGAAGAGAAAATGGGAATCTGGATGTAAAGGAATACAAAAGAAAGCATTGTTTAAGTCTAGTACTGAAAACCAACTAGCACCTTCTGGGATCTGAGACAGAAGGGTGTATGGGTTTGGGACCATTGGGTGGATTGGCACTACTGCTTCATTTACTAATCTCAGGTCTTGTACTAACCTCCAATCTCCATTAGGCTTTTGAACTCCCAGGATTGGAGTATTACATGGGCTATTGCAGACCTTAAGCAAGGCTTGCTTTATTAGATTGTCAAATTATAGGCAATAATCCTTTCTTTACCTAAAGTTTTAGAGGGTATTGTCTTTGGTGGGGAAAAATAGTAGGATCTCTGAGATGTATCTGTACTGGAGCAGCTTTAATTGCTCTGCCTATCTTACCCTCAGTCACCCATATTTCAGGGTTTATTTCTGTCTGTACAAGTGGAAGACAATGTACTTGTTCTGGATACATATATATAATGGTATTTAAATAGGATAAAATATCTCGCCCAAGAAGGGGAACTGGGCTTTCAGGCATAATCAAGAAGCAATGAGTGAAGAAAAAGTCATCCCAGTTATAGCCTAGGGGTTGGGAGAAATAGCAAATTACCTCTTTGCTGTGACTCCTTTCACTGATGTATGGTGGCTGGAAGGGAGGCCAGGATTGGAGAGAAGGACCGAGAGAGAGGCACCAGTGTCCAGCAGCAGGCTTACTTCTTTTCCCTCTATGGTCATAACTACCTGGGGCTCCTTTGTGGAGATGACAGTCCGTCCGGCCAGAGGGAGACTGTAGTGAGTGCCCTGGGCCCCTTCAGTCCAGCTGGACCAGTTGATGAGAGAGGCCTGACCCTTGGGGCCTTTGCCTCAAGGGGCAGTCTACTCTCCAGTGGTCACCTTTGCAGTTGGGGGACGGTCCAGGGGGCCTCCTGTTGCAGTCCCTCCTGAGGTGGCCTGGTTCTTTGCAGCGGTAGCAGGCAAGCTGTCATTGAATTCTTGGAACCCTGAGAGTTAGACCCAGAGTCTATTTCTCTAAGAGCTGTGGCAAATGCTGAAGCCTTCTCTCGATCTCTCTGTCTCCTGTCCTTGGCTCCTTCCTGTTCCTATTATAAAATGTCGAAGAAGCAATTTTTTATAAAAGTCTCAAGTGAACTATCTGGACCAGAAGCCATTTTTTGTAACTTTCTTCTAATATCTGGGACTGACTGAGTAACAAACTTGTCTTTAAGAACAATTTGTCCCTCTATTGAGTCAGGAGCTAGTGATGTATGTCTTACTAGGGCCTCTTGTAAGCGATCTAGGAAGACTGAGGGGTGCTCTTTTTCTCCCTATTGGATAGTCGATAACTTAAAAATAATTGATTGGCTTATTTTTGCTTCTTTTTAAGCCTTCTGTAATGCAGTACGATAGGTGTTTCCTACACCAGTCTCCTACCTGATTGTCAGGCCAGTGAGGGTCCTGTGTAGGGACAGTTTATGCTCCAGTAGGGTTTCTAGCTCTCCTGGCTGCCTTTCAGCTGGTGGTTTATAATGTACTATATGATATTTATCTCCAGGCTTAATGGCAGCCTGTGTTGCAGCTTGTACCTCACCAGAAGTAAGTGTCTGATTTAGGATTAGCATCACATCTTTCTAGTCTAATTAAAAAATTTGAGCAAGTCCTCTAAAATTCTCAATGTACCTGTCTGGATTTTTTGAGAACTTTCCTAAGTCCTGCTTAATTTGTTTTAGGTCACTAAAAGAAAAAGGTACATGGACCTACAACCACGTCTAAAACATTGTCTACTTCTTGTAAGGGGTATTGTTCTAGAGAAGCTTGAGATAAGGATGGATACAGCCCAGTGGGGGGCTGTATTATGGCTGCCTTACTCTCAAACCTTGGAGGATAAGGAGGAGGGATTTCAGGCTCCGCAGGACAAATAGGAAAACTTTTGTCTCAGTAGGTAGAGATTCAGTAGTTGTTATTTTAGAAATTTCTACCTCAGTAGGTGGTATTTTTTTTTTTTTTGAGACAGGGTCTGGCTTTGTAGTTCAGGCTGACTCTGAGCTCACTATGTAGCCCAGGCAAGCCCCAAACTCAGCAATCCGCCTGTCTCTGCCTCCCAAGTGCTGGGATTACAGGCATGAGCCACCACGCCCGGCACTGTGGTATGTGGTATTGATGGCTGGTGGGCGTGAGTCTCCACACCCAGCATTGTATGTGGTTTCTGGGGATCGAACTCAGGACCTTGCATTTATGAGGTAGGAGCCGGAACCACTAAGCTAACCCTCTGGCCCACTAGGTGGTATCTTAACTAGAGTATCCTTAGAAACTTTGCCCTCAGATTCTAAAAGACGAGGGTGGGGTGCTGGGCTTTTTTAGGTATGGACAAGATGTGGAGATTCTCTCTTGATTACCCAGATGGGTGGTCAGGAGCCAATTTCTTCTGGGGAACCTTCGGAACCCACCAAAGAGTCGCCTTGGCCAGAGTTCCTCAGTTGTTGCCCTAGTTTCCATTAGTTCCATGCAATCAGAGATCTCCGAAAGGAATCCAATTGCTTATCTGGTCAACATTCCACCCGCTACTGCAAGTGGGGATTCACCAGAGGGCAACTGGAGAAACCTGTCCTCTGCTTTAAGAGTGGCAGCCGCCCTAGTGGCATTTACTGGCTGGCAGAGTAACCACTTTGATTAAAATTCTATAAGGAGAATCACAAATTTAAGGTCAGCCGGGGCAATTTCATGAGATCCTGTCTCCAAATAAAAATAATAAGGACTTGAGATGTAGCTCCATGGTGGAGTCCCCCAGGCTTGATCTCCAGTACTAGAGAAAGTGTTTGACAGTATCCAGAAGACAAAAAACACACTTCTCATTGGAGAAGCATAGGAAGCCTGAGTTGGGGTGTGAGTCCTTACCAGGGATGAAGGCCTTGGTAATGTGTGCCAGCAGGGGTACTGTGCCCGCCTTGGCAGCCTTTCACTGGTGCCATTGGATCATGGGAAACACTTTCAGTGTGTCCTTCTCAGAGTTGATTAGAGGACTGTCATTGCAGAATAACTTTCTTTTTCTTGACTTTGTGGTATAAGAAATATCTGGACCCAGAGTCACCCTTGATTTTTTTTGTCCTAGGAATATGAAGACAAGGCTGGAAGACCTAGCCGACCACCTTCACCAAAACAGAATGTGAGGAGGAATCTTGATTTTGAGCCACTTTCCACCACCGCCCTCATCCTTGAGGACAGACCAGCGTGAGTCTCAGAGCAGTCTTGGTGTCTGCCTCACTAGAGGGAGACAGTTTGTTAATTCCCTTCTCATTAGGAAGGAAAGAGGTCAGTGGGAGCAGGGGATGTGGACATCATCCTTTGTCACACTTGTGTCCCCATGTATTCTGTTAGGATGTTGCATGGCTGACCAGGAAAATGGTCCTTCAGCATAGACATGGTGTTAGTTATTTTTCTCTTGTTGCTGAGACAAAATGCTCGATGCCCTAAGTTAAAAAGGAAGGGTTTGTTTGGCTTACAGTAGTTCATAGCAGTTTCAGTCCCTAGTGAGCTGGCTGCAAGGCTGGGATGGCAGACAGACACCACAGAGGAGAAACAGCATGGTGAGCACAAGCCAGCAAAGGTAATGAGAGTTCATGGTGCCCAGAGCCTAGCAATGGCAACAGGGGAGAGACAGTTCTCTGTGTCTTTCTGCCTTTTATCCCATCCAGCATACTGGGATCAGGTGGTGCTGAACCGCGTACCTCAGGCAGTGCAGTGGTTTGGTAATCACACGCCCTTAACCTCAGCATCACACATGCAGATTCAGCCATCTCTGAAGAAGAAAGTCCCACCTCATTGGCATGAGGCTTTGAGGGGATGTCTAAACACAAACCATAACAGATGTTTTCACCAGATTTTCCGTTCTGACCATTTTCCTTTTAGCACTGCCTAAGTTGTAAATGCTGACTGGCTTGTCATGACAAGACACCCTGGGAAGTATACTCCAACTTGACATTTTAGAGGTGTATAGTACTGCAGGACCTTGTGGACTGGCCCAGGGGTTCCTTGGGATTGCAGCGAGCAGGGTAGGTTACCCATGCAGTGCCCTTTGTGGCCCTTGACTCCTTGGTGTGTGATGATGAGTCCTGCTGGGAGACCTTTATGTCACCAGAATTTGTTCCCTTGTGCCGGGACACAACTGATCTGTCTAAAGGTATTGAGTTCTATAGAAGGTCTGAAGCTGAAGAAAGGATAGAAGAAGAAGGAAAAATAAAAAGACTGTAAATATATAATTAATCTTTTAACACCCATGCCAATCCCTGAAAGTGGAAAACCAGCAAAATCTCAAAGAAGAGTATCTTTTCTACCACTTGGCTCTCAGAAACTGGATGTGGGGCCCTCAGGGAGCCCCACAGAGTTAGGCAGAGGCCGCTGACTGAGGAGCGTCCCTTCTCGTGCCATGAGATATGGACTTGCCCCCTTCTTTTGCCACCAGCCCCAGTGTTTCTGAATTGCCCAAGGACGGGTCTTGTTCACTTTTTGCAGCACTCTAGACATGGATGTAAGAGAACACGCATTGTGTGGGTTTAAGTGGGTACAGGACTATCGTACACATTTGTGCCTTAACAATATAAAAAGTGCCTCCAGGATGTTCCTCATAAGTGCAAGGTCTCGAGTTCAATCCCAGGTACCACATACCACAATGCTGGGCATGGTGGCTCACGCCTGTAATCCCAGCATTTGGGAGGCAGAGGCAGGAGGATTGCTGTGAGTTCAAGACTGCCTGGGCTATGTAGCTCAGGGCCCCAGCCTGAACCCCAAAGCAAAACCCTGTCTCAAAAAAACAACTAAGCAAACAAAAAAACTATAAAAAGAATGGCAGGGCCAGGATTTAGCTCAGTGGTATCATGCCTGCCTGGGAAGAGTGAGATCCTGAGTTCGATCCTGGGTACTGCAAAATAAAAGAGTTAGAGCTAATAATTCAACTTCACACTTAAAAAACTAAAGCAAGAGCTTGTACCCATGAATCTGGTGACATGTGCTTGCTGTGAGGCCCCGTGCCGGCCATAAGGATTCAGTGTTGCTCTGTCTCTGTGGTAAATCCCACCCTCAGGACTGATGCGGAAGCTCAGGAGGGCCTTGTGGTCCAGTCATTTTCTACAGAAAATGGAGTGAAGAAACTTAAAGGTTTTCCTCTGTTGTAATTATGGGTAGCTTGGTTTTCTTTTTTTTTTTTTTTGAGACAGGGTCTCGCTTTGTAGTTCAGGTTGACCCTGAGCTCACTATGTAGCCCAGGCAAGCCTGGAACTCAGCAATCCTCCTGCCTCTGCCTCCTGGAGTGCTGGGATTGCAGGCGTGAGCCACCACGCCCAGCACTGTGGTATGTGGCATTGAGTGCTGGTGGGCGTGAGTCACCACGCCTAGCTTTCTATGTGGTTTTCGGGATCGAACTCAGGACCTTGCGCTTGTGAGGCAGGCGCCAAAACCACTGAGCTAAATCTCCGGCCCATGGTTTTCTTTTCTTAATCTGTAGAATTCAATTGTTCAGAAGTGAGCTTTTTTTTTTTTTAACCAAAAAGTATTGTAGTTTCTACAAGAATTATGTAATTTATTAAAGATTAATTTTCAATCCCAAGATGTACAGTATTTTATAACTAATGCTGCAGGTATCTTTTCTCAGACTTTTACTTGATATTTGTAATGGCAAAACCTTTTTTTTTTTTCCATCAAGCAACCTCCCCGCGAAGCCAGCTGACGAAGCCCAGAAGCACAGGCAGCAGTATGAAGAGATGGTGGTGCAGGCCAAGAAGCGAGGTAGGCACATGGGATGCTGGGCACTGGATGCTGTGTGCCGGGCACTGGCCTGTGTCTCTCACAGTTGCCTTTTCATCCTGTGGAATCTGGACCTCAGCTTCTTCAGGAATTTTCATGTTTTCAGATTTGTAATTTTCCATCAAATCTACAGTTCTCTTCCTCCAGATAACTTTATTTCAAGGTAGAACCCCTTTAAATTTCCATGAGAAAAGATGCCGTCCAGGAAGAGAGTTCTGTAGTAGAGAAAGCTGCAGCTGTGACCCGGGGATTTCTTTTCCTTGCTGGGGGGTTTTCTTTTTTTAACAAGAAGATAGAATTGGATTTGGTATAATCCCTTGGAGTATCTTAAAATTCTGCATTTCTTGGATATTCAGACATATTAATAATAAATTGGTGTGTGGGTGGAGTGGGGAGCTGTGTGGCCTCCAGGAAGGAGGAGGCTCTGGCCTATGCCTGGCCTGGCCGGACCTCCAGGGTATCACCCTGGGTAGAACTTGCAGCCCTAGAAGGATAGAGACTTTATGAATGTGCATATTCGAGGCCCCAAAGCCACTATTTGTAGAGACAAAGTAGAACAGTAGGTGCCGGTGCTGGGGAAGGGGCGGGAGCTAGTAGTTGGAGAGAAGGAGGCAGGTGTAGGGACAGGTATAGTGATGGCTACACATGTACTTATTGCTTCTGAGCCATGTAAACTTTTCAGATGTGACATGATGTGTGTTTTGCCACAATAAAAAAGCATGGTCTATAGGTGTCCATGAAGATTGGCTCGGGACCTCCTGTAGGTACCAAACCCATGGATGTTCTAGTCTGAGGTAAAATTTATACATGACTATACATGTTCGCCTGTGTGCTGTATTTGTCTGGGAGTATTTGAGACAAAGGCTCACTGTTAGCCTAGGCCGCCCTTGAATTCTTGGCGATCCTCCTGCCTCATTCTCCTGAGTGCTGGGATTGCAGGTGTGTGCTGCCACGCCCACTTTGCATGTATACTTTGTCATCATAGATCGTCTAACCAAATGTAAGTACCGTGCAAGTAGTCAATGCACTCTATAGTTTGGGATAATGACATGAAGAAAAATCATCCGTGTTTGGTGTAGGTGCACTTTCTCCATGGCTGGTTGGTGGGCTGCGTGGGTGTGGATCTGCAGGTGTGGAGGCTGACAGATATGCACACACCACAGTGTGGGCTGCCTCAGAGTTGCTGTCTCCACATTAAGAGCAGCACCCGAGCTTAAAAGTGGGCCCATACATCACCTTTGGAGGGTGGTGAGAGCATATGAAAGGCTTCTTGTGTCTGCAACGTTGTGTTATTTGATGCAGTAGTTTTGCAGACTTGTCTGCGTGATGATTGATTGTATTGTACTTGCACCTGTATACTTTCCTCCACGCATGCTGTACTCTGCGCGATGGGCACCAGGTGAGACTAGGCTGGCATTGGCCTGCTTCAGAGATCTTCCTCGGGTGTTTCTGCAGTGTGACCATGAGAAAATCGCCCAGCCAGAAACTGGTGATACACCACTCTTCATGTTTGTGATTGTGATTTCAGAGCTCAAGGAAGCCCAGAGGAGGAAAAAGCAGCTGGAGGAGAGGTGCAGAGTGGAGGAAAGCATCGGGAACGCTGTCCTCACCTGGAACAATGAGATCCTGCCCAACTGGGACACCATGTAAGGCCGGGCACCACTGACTGCAGCCCTCCTTCCCCGAGTCTGGGGAGCAGCACAGTGTGTAGCGCCCATGGTGAGGCTCATGATGGACTAGGTACAAGATGCCTCTGCCCAGTGGGATGCCGAGACATCCCCTTCCCTCCCTTTGATCCGTCTGTGCTCAGGGGCCTGGCCGTGGTTGTGCAGCACACACCTCTGTCACTCCCTGATGTCACTCTTGTCCCAGGATGCTCAGTACAGACCTTGAGTTTGAGAGCTCAGCTGTCGACCCTTCCCTTTGTGACGTGCCTGCCTGCCCCTGCGGCCCCACTCCACTCTGTTCTACTTGAGCCCAGCCCCGTCCCTAAGGAGCCATCAGCAGGACTGGGGCTTTCAACCTCAGTGCCTTTGTGTGTTCTGTTTCCTGGGTCTGGGGTGCCCTTGACCTGAACCCCTTCATCCTGTTCACTACAGCTCTTTGTTCCCTGTGGAAGACTTTTCTGCCCACCCCCTGCCCCAGGTGGCTGTGGAAGACTCCTGGGGTGTCCATGTTGCTTCTGATGCTGAACCCGGAGCCACTGACTCCCGATGTCAGTAACCAAGGTGGCCGTGCAGAGCAGGCAGCTCAGAGCCTGGCAGCTGGCTGCTTGGCACCCACCTGCTTATCTTCTGAGAAGGCTGGTGGGGGAATGTGTGTCATGGTTCTGGGACGCTCCTGACTACCTGACATGGATCACTCACTGCAGAGCTCATAGGCCTGGGGAGAGGCTGTGCCCTAGCCTGCCTCCCCGGGCACCATTCCCATGAAACTGGGTGCTGTCAGGAAACAGAGTCCATGACAGGGCAGAGGGCCTCTGGCCCTGGCTGTCCATGTGTGTGGCTGGTGGGTCTGAATACAGACCCACAAAGTTCAACGCACACCAACTCCACACCAGCCACTGCTGGGTGCTCTGGCCCTTGTCACACTGGATGTTCGCTGCAGCCCTCAAGGAAGGTTTCCCTGTCTGGTCAGGGATGCTGCAGGTCCAGGGAGGGGCAGTAGTGGCTCCGGATCCCCCGGGGCGAGGGTGGAGTGGGACAGCCTGACAGGGCAGCCTCAGCCTGTGCCCCACGCTGTGCCATGTCCATGAGCACCACGGTGGCCTGGCATCTTTCTCTGATCCAGTCTTCAGGCAAGTCTTTAGGCAACATGTGTTCCTTGCAACCCAAAATCCTGGTACCTGCTCACTTCGGAGTGCTCTGGGCTGCTGTCCACTGCCCTTGTGGTCTGGCGGCTCACCAGCGTGTCTGTCCGTCTGGGCTCCCCTGCTCCCTTCTGCCCGGCCCTGTAGTGTGGCCACAGCATGTAGGAGCCCGCCTTCATGGCGAGCACACTCTGAGCGTGTTTCCGTTTCTGCCCATCCAGGTGGTGCTCCCGGAAGGTCCGCGAGCTGTGGTGGCAGGGAATCCCGCCCAGCGTGAGAGGCAGGGTCTGGAGCTTGGCCATCGGGAATGAGCTGAACATCACTCACGGTGAGTGGCTTCATGCCTGTGCCCTGCGGCCTTCCTACCCTGCTGCCCACTGGGAAGGGCAACAGTGACTGCCGTGCAGCCGTGTCTTCCAGAGGCTGTGTCCCCAGGAGTGGAGCCGTGGGTGAGCTCTGTGCCAGGCGCTTTAGGTCCCTGAGTGCAGGGCATGTGCTGCAGGCAGCAGGGACAGCTGACGTGGCTGTAGTGCTCAGGGGACGTGCTGAGTCCCGTGCAAGGCAGCTCCTGGTCTGATGAGAAGGTAGTGGAGGTCCTTTGTCTTCAGGGTGCCTGGCAGGTTGTTTTCAGGCAGCCTTGGAAGACAGCGTATTGCTGGGGGTCTCAGTGGATGAAGTGTTGTGGGATTGAGACCAGCTCTACTCTCCTCACACTGTTTGCCGCGCTGTGCCCCTGCTCATTGTGCCTCTGCCCCATCGCCCCTTGGGTTTCCCATGTGTCCCATGTGCTCATAGGATGCTGTGTGCACAGAGGGAAATGGGTGCCAGGACCTGTGGGCGGCTCGGCCACAGGCGTGGTCCCGTCTCCGGTCCTTCCCTGTCTGCAGGCCCTTCCCATGCTGGGTGCAGCCGCCTGTGCTGCCATGCACAGTAGCTTGCAGCGCCTGGGTCGGTGCCTCCCTGGCGGGGTGGTTCTTCTGTCTCAACAGCGGCTCTCCCCAGTCACAGCTGTGGCCTGATGTAGCGGTCTGTGGGGTAGCAGCTGGCTTCCTGAAGAAGGGAGGTCGGGGTAAGGAACCTCCAAAAGCTCCTGTTTGGCCAGATCCATCCCTTCTGTGAGAAAATGTGTGTTTCACTTGTGGAAGTAGCTTTTCAGAAGCAGCCTTACAAGATGAAGTTAGAAGTGGCTGTTTCTGTACAAACTTGGGTACAGTGTGTGTGGGGTGAGCTCAAGTGTTGGCTCCCTCTGGTGGCTGGCCTGATGGTATTTAAAGTAAGCCCTCCTGTGGACTGGATCACAGTGGACTGGGTAAGCAGTGATTACCAGTCCCACACCTTGAACTCTGGTCTATACTTAGATCATGCATTGGGCTGTGTGGGTTGTGTCTGTCTCATGCGATTAACTGCTTTGTGTCACTTGTCCTTGGGACGCTGTGGCCACACTGCCAGCTCTCTGTCTCTCCATCTGTGCCCAGCCCTGTTCTCTGTACTGGGCAGGTTCTTTGAGGAAGCGAGTGCATCTTGGCTCTCACTTGGTCTGCACTGTGCCACTCACTGAGCCTGTTGCCCAAATGTTGCTGCTGGACAGGTCTTGGTGACCTCCTTTCTGCCTGAGAGAGCTTAGCACCCTGGAAAGGCTGGACCTGCCAGTCCACAGGAGTATGTGTGGAACCAGTTTCCTCACCCTCACCCAGCTGGCAGGGAAACCCCAGGGCTTTGCTCTTCCGTGGTTGTGTGATTCAAAAACGTATGAAAGCCGATCCAATGGCACTTTCAACTTGGCACTTAGCCTAAGCAGGCTTGTGCTTTTGACATTGGGGCTGATGGTCTGAGAAAGTTATTTTTACTTTTAAAAGTCCTGGGCATTTTATTTATTGCTATTTTTATTAGTACATGTGTACAGTATTTCATGTTTACATTCATCTTGGGGAGTAGGTACCTATACTTAACACATCTTGATTCTTTTTATTCCCTTTCCCTCCTTTCCTTTCTCTCTATTGTGTTTTCCTATAGATATCTGGTAAGCCTGTTTGTTCAAAGATGTGATTCAGCTCTGTTATTTCTTAGTTATTTATATTTTTCTGTTTGTTTGAGATAGGGTCTTGTTATATAGTTCCAGCTGGCTTTGAATTCACTAAGTAGTCCACGATGCCCTTGAACTAATGTTGATCCTTCTGCCTCAGCCTCCTGAGAGCTCAGATTATAGACATGGGCCGTACCATGGTGGGATTACCATACCTGACTTGATTTGTCTATTTGTGACAGTGGGGTATTAAGATCTCCCACTATGATTGTGTTGATGCTTCTTTGATCTTTTATGTCCTGTAGTATGTTTTATAAAATTGGGTGCACTGGTATTCAGTGCATGTATATTTTCAGTTTTGCTGGGCACATGGACAGTCATGGCAGTGCTGCAGTGGTGTGAGGCACCCAACCAGATAGTCTTGTATGTGCCACCAAGTGGTTCAAGCTGCATTAAAAAATCTTTTTAATTATTTTTAGGATTTTAGATACCGACAATTTTGATCTTTGGGGATTTCAGCATTTAGGATTCTGGTGTTTGGGCTGTGTCTTTTTTTTTTTTTTTGAGACAGTGTCTTGCTTTGTAGTTCAGGCTGGCCCTGAGCTCACTAAGTAGTAGCCCAGGCAAATCTCAACTCAGCAATCCTCCTGCCTCTGCCTCCCCAGTGCTGGGATTACAGGCGTGAGCCACCACGCCTGGCACTGTGGTATGTGGTACTGATTGCTGGTGGGTGTGACCCACCACACTCATTATTGGGATACCTGGTTACTGGGATTGGACTCAGGACTTTGCGTTTACGAGGCAGGCGCTCGAACCACTGAGTAAATCTCCGGCCTGGGCTGTGTCTTTTGAGATTATAGTCTTGTTTGAAACCAGATGTGCTTCCTGCTACCTCTCCTCATGGGCTGAATGGCTGTGTCCATCCTGGAGCATGTTGTGCGGGTGATGGGCTGAGACCTGTGAGAAGCAGCAGGCTGTAGCCCACCATGTGCTGGAGGGGAGGCTGTGCGAGAAGAAAAGCCGTAGCTTGTGTAGTCTTTATTTGCTTGCGGCTGTGTCTCTAAATAAGGAAAGCCCTTTCAGACTGTGTTGGAGGAACTGGTCAGCCAGCCTGTCCCGCGGGCGGCATGCCCGTCACTGTTGTTGAGGAAGGAATGTGCGTGCGAGATTCACATGAGGCTTCTCTTCCAGAGCTCTTCGACATCTGCCTTGCCCGTGCCAAGGAGCGGTGGCGGTCCTTCAGCACAGCGGGCACAGACGTGGAGAATGAAGGTACAGACCCCCCCACCCCGTGAGGGCCACCGCCCCCGGCCAGACAGCTCCCCAGGGAAGGTCTGGCTTCAGCAGCCGCCCAGACAGGAGCCAGGTGTAGAGCGTCTGCCCCGTCTGCTGCAGCCTCACCACTCTGAGTGCTGGCTCAGCCCCTCCACACCCCCTCAGCACGGTGCGCCTCCATCTAGCCCCCAGCCACCCGTGTGGTCTCCCTGGTTGCAGGCCCAGGGGTGCTGTTTCCTGAAGCCGTGTTATACTGTACACAGTGAATTCCCTACGATGGTGAAATCCTGCCGGCCCAGCACTTTATGGCATCATGGAGCACTGGGAAGGTCAAAAAATCAAGTGACCAGGAGCACTCAAATGTGTTCTTCCTGGATGGGAGGCGGGAAGAAAGTCACTTCCCTGATAGGAGGCTTCCTTGGGGTATTATTTTGTTTGCTTTTGTGGCTGTTTGGAGTTTTGCAGGACAAAAGGAGTTTACATATATTCTTTTAGCATTATGAACTTATTCTTTGGGAATGGGGCTTGGGAGGTGTTGTAAACTTGTTAAAGAGGTTACTCCAGGCTTGTGGAAGAATAGGGAAGACTTGAGGGACAGCGTGTGTGTCACTCTGCCCAGCACTGGTGCCTTCTGCTGTCTCAAAGCACAGTTCACCTAAGAGCAGTTGTGCCCTTGGACATTTATGTACCACTTCATGGAGTAGTAAAACCAAAATTAGGGCTGGGGATTTAGCTCAAGTGGTACTGTGCCTACCTTGGAAGCATAAAGTCCCAAGTTAGGTCCCTCATACCAGAAAAAAACCCCAAAACAAAACACAAAAATTAGGAGAAATTAGTGTTTGAAAGTAAGAGGACCCAGGAGTTCCTGCAAGCTCTGAGTCAGGGCACAGAGAGAAGCCGAGGAGCCTGGGACACAGGAGCAGCGCACTACCCCTGGCTCACTTCAACACACACACACACACACACACACACACAGAAGGGTACACACATATGCACACACATGTGAGATGACTGCTCTTGTTAAGAGTGTTTTAAATAGTCATTTAAAATGCTATGTGGCCCTGGTGTGGTGGCTCACGCCTGTAATCCCAGCACTCAGGAAGCAGAGGCAGGAGGACTGCTGTGAGTTTGAGGCTCACCTGGGCTGCATAGTGAGTTTAGGGCCAGCTCGAACTACAAAGCAAGACTCTGTTTCAACAAAACAAAACAAAAATTCTGTGTGGTACTTGAATTTAAATATAAAGTAAGTTTTTTGTGAATATTTGTTGGAATTGTCACGTGTCACATTGCAGTAGATCCCACATACTGTGTCTCACTTTTTTTTTAAACTTTTTTTTGGGGCTGTTGGACATTGCACCTGGGACCCTTGCTCTCACCAGGCAGGTGTGGTGCTGCTGAGCTCCATCCCTGGCCCTTTTTTACTTTGTATATTGATAGAGCGATCTCACTGCACATGTGGTGTGTTTGGAAGCACCCAGAGTGCACTGGCCACCTTGGCTCTCAGCACAGGTGCTGCTGCATTCACAGTCTGCGCGCTCAGCACTGCCTGTACATGTGTGGCGTGGCCTGACCCACCATACTGAAAGGTGCTCTTCTGTGGCCAGTGTCTCCCTCTCCCATCTCGGTCCTGGCAAGTGTGTCACTCTACATTCTGAGTGGAACCTTTTTAGATTTCAGTAGAAGTGAGACCATGTGTTATCTGGCTGATTTCCTTTAGCTTCCTTCCCCACAGGCTCATCTGTGCTGGCAACATTGTACACTGCTGAGTTTCTTTGCCCTTGCCTTTTTTCTTTTTGAGAAAGTATCTTGCTTTGTAGTTCAGGCTGGCCTGAGCTCACTGTGTAGCCCCAGGTGAGCCTTGAACTCACAGCAATCCTCCTGCTTCTGGTTCCCAAGTGCTGGGATTACAGGCGTGAGCCACCACTCCTGGCACTGTGGTGTGTGGTACTGATTGCTGGTGGGTGTGAGTCACCGCGCCCAGTATTGTTGTACGGAATTACCAGGGATTGAACTCAAACTCGAAACCTTGCGCATGCAAGGTAGACTCCAGAACCACTGAGCTAAATCCCCAGCCCCTTGCTACCTTTACTTTATGCAGCTCTCTGTCAGCAGGTTTAGATGATTCCACTGGGTAACCCTTGAGGGTCACAGTGCTATGGGGAGTACAGAAGTTTCTTTGTCAGCCTAGTCTCCTATCCTATGGGTCTACACCCGGGAGTGGGATTTCTGGATCCTGTGCAGTTCTGTTTTTACTGTTTGAGCCCACAGATGCTAAACGTACAGCAGTGATGTTTAAGAGCAAGTGGTGTTGTCTGGTTGGGATTTTCTGGGCCTAGAGTTCCTTTATAGACATTGCCCTGCTGGTCCTTCCTCCCAGGTTGTCGTTGGTTAATTTTAGGGTCCAGCCTTGGCTGGTGTCTGAGGTTGTTAGTCCTGAGGTGAGAGCTCTACAGCTGCCCCTCACCCGATTCCAACGTGGGTCGTGCTGCCGAGACTCAGGGCTGTAACCGCCCACCTTGTGCTCTGGATCTTTTGACAGATGCTGGGTTTTCAGCAGCAGACAGAGAAGCCAGTCTGGAGCTTATTAAACTGGACATTTCCAGAACGTTTCCTAATCTCTGCATTTTCCAGCAAGTAAGTGATGATTTTCTTGTGTGTTTCATGCCTAGGTCCCTGTGTATGTGATCAAGACTGAGAGGTGGAGAGGGTTTGGGATAGGTTGGTATCACTTTTTAAAATAAGTGTAACAGGCCCTTTACAACAAGTCTCACCACAGATGCTTTTGCGTGGCTGTGTCTTGCTTGTGAGCTGTGTATGTCGGCACCTTCTGGGCACTGCAGAAGGCAGGCCCGCTGGGATGTGGCCGGGCCCTTCTGTTCTGTGCCTGCGCTTGAGTGGGATTTCAGGGCACCCATGCTGTGAGTCCCCGGGACAGGTTGTGGGCCGCCATGGAACTGTTGGGTGGTGGCCACAAGGTGCAGGGCTCCAGGACGATGGCATCGCAGGGGCCTGGGCAGCTGGGAATGGTGGGAAGCAGTGATGTGTATGGATGGCAGTCGGGGAAAGGGTGGAGCACCCTGTGGGTAGTGGCAGCCAGGCCAGAGCTGTCGGGGTATGAGTTCGTGGAAGCCCTTCTGCTCTTGAGCCAACAGACACCCCCCAGGGTCTCTCTCTGGTCCCTCTCATCTAGCCTGGCGGTGTTGTTGGCCCCCTGCAGGCTCCTCCATCTAGCCTGTCTTACTCACTGCAGGCCCTTGGCCTTGTGGTCCCGCCTCTTTCCTGTCCTCCGCTGCTCCCTTCCATTCACCTTCTTGGACCCTCAAGTCTGACTGTCCAACACCTCCAGTCTACCCGAGCTCCCTGTGGAGTGACACCCTAGTCACATGCCAGGAATGTAGACAGGGCAATGGGTGTTTAACCTGAGCACTGCCAGGCACTTACACTAAGTGTCATCCAGGACTCAGCCACACTGTGAACCAGCTCCACGCTGTCTCCTGTGCTCAGTCAATATTTTAGAAGCAATTAAAAGCGCGAATGGAAATCTTAGAGATGGGAGTGCCAGGAGAATGTTAGAAATAAAGTGGAAGCTGTTGGGACCTGAGGTGGAGAGGCTCAAATCTGCAGAAAGACAAAGAACAAAGGGAGTGCCAGGTAGGTAGGAGGCAGGAAGTCGTCAGGATGGGGTGGCACAGTCACAGGCAGGCCTGAAGACTAGAGCCGTCACCTGCCTATGGAGTCTGGTGTAC
Organism: Thryonomys swinderianus; assembly: GCA_004025085.1. Taxonomy (NCBI): domain Eukaryota; kingdom Metazoa; phylum Chordata; class Mammalia; order Rodentia; family Thryonomyidae; genus Thryonomys; species Thryonomys swinderianus. Next base: position 43,981 of record PVIC010001548.1, read on the forward strand.
CTCGTGGGCTTCAAATTGGACAGTCATAGCAGGAGCCAAGTTAGGAGTATTAGATGTGGGTAGTTCTTGCACCTGAGCCAGGAGCCTTTTCCAGAGCAGCTCTGTAGGTTGAGTTGGAGACTTGCTGGTTAACTTGAGTTGGTGGTTTCTTTATTAAATTGCATCATGCACGCAGCCGGTGGCAGTGCGGCAGCAGCAGCAGCAGCAGTGAGGCCGTCCTGCGCACTAACCGTACTCACGCTTGTGTCGTCTGGTGTGTCCCTCCTCTAGGGCGGCCCGTACCATGACATGTTGCACAGTATTTTGGGCGCTTACACTTGTTACCGGCCGGATGTGGGTTATGTAAGTGAAGCCTTTCAGTATTTTATAATGTTGTCTGTGAAGAAAGCCACAGTGCTGTCCATCGGTAGCTGTTGAGCTGCATCCTGGAAAATCTCAGGGTTCCCGGCTTGACTCCGTTTCCTCATAAAGACATTGAGCTGCTCTGTGGCATTAATCACATTTTAGCTGGATGTAGTTTTCATTTTCTGTATGTGATTTTCCCAGCATTAAATTTTTAAAAAGCCTTGGGGTGGGGGATTTAGTGCAGTGGCACTGTGTCTGCCTCTCAAGCACAAGGGCCTGAGTTTGATCCCTGGTACTGGGAACAAAATAAATAAATTCATTTTTAAAAGCCTTCAGCAGTAAAAATGTTAAAGTGTTGCTGTTGTTTTTCTGCTTAGCAGATGTGCATGTGTGTGTGGCTGACTTCCAGCATGCCAAGTGGGTTACTGGGGCAGACTGGTCCAGACGCAGGAGTCTGCTTAGGGCTCCCACCAGGAGGGTGCGGGGGCAGAGGGGTGATGGGTGGCAGGCCAGCCTCAGTGGGTGGCCCTGTGGGCCCTGCTAGCGTGAGGGTGTGTGGGCTCTTGTGGTCTGTGGCCTTGGTGAGCGCCATCTGTTCATGCCTCTTGTCCTCCTGCAGGTTCAGGGCATGTCCTTCATCGCCGCCGTGTTGATCTTGAACCTTGACACTGCGGACGCCTTCATTGCTTTTTCTAATCTCTTGAATAAACCCTGTCAAATGGCGTTCTTCCGAGTGGACCATGGCCTTGTGAGTATGCTCTACGCACCTCCCCTGCCTGACAGTTCTCTGAGGGGAGGAGAGGACATGCTTCCCTGTGTTTGGGCCCTGTATTGAACTTGAGTGTGGAGATGGGTGTGAACAGGCTAGTGTGTTCCTTAGCAGGGCCCCTAAGCGAGAGAGGATGGCGGCTTCTGTGCACACAGCGCTCTTCCTGTTCTGTGCCTTTTTTTTTTTTTTTTTTGCGGTGCTGGGGATCAAACTCTGGCCCTTCTGCTTCCAAGGTAGGTGCAGTACCACTTGAGCTAAATCCCTGGCCCCTTCCTGTTCTGTGCTTGGTGCGTTTGATCCTTGAGGCTGCTCTCCATCATGGTGCTGTACATAGGAGGAAGGAGGCACGTGGGAGACTGAGCTGTGTGACTTAAAACAAAGCAGCAGCTGGTTCAGTGTGTTGTTGTCAACAGTCTGGTCACACTGGAGATGTGGAGGAGCCAGCAGTGAGGCCAGAACAGGCCCTGACACTCGCTGCTGAGTCCTCTGGGTCCAGGCAAGGGAGGAAGCTCGGGAGGGAAGCAACTTGTGCATGAGCATCTGCTCTGGGCGAGAGTGAGCTGGAGTTCACTCTGCTCCCAGGCCTGTGTTCTTAGGCCTAGAGGAGATTCCATCAGCTTTCAAACAGCGCTGTCTCTGCTGATAGTTGCCACTCCACACTTGGAGGCCCAGCCAGCAGTTGTTCCATCAGGTCGTGGGGGCCTTCGGTACTTCTGCTGAGCAGCTGCTGCGGAATTGGTAGCTGATGGCCAGCGTACACTCATGCGGCCCTTTTGGAAGCCAGTTTAGATGCTCCTTATGTTTAGCTGTAAGGAGCATCTGTGCTTATGGGAGCCTGTTCTGACAGAGCCACAGATAAGGACAGAGATGGCCATCGTGGGTTGGTTTAAATTGAGATGAAAGGGCAGCGTAAAGACGCTGCCCTTTCAGATCTGAGGGCGGAGGCCCCTAGGTGTGAGGAAGAGGGAAGACTGTGCTCACTTTTTCTGAGAGCCAACAAAATGGAACAGAACTGATTACTGCAAATTTAGCTACAGAAGGAGCTGGGTCATGCACCAGTGGCTCTGGTGGGCAGTTGGAGCGTGCGCCCTTCGTATCACAGTCTCTCGATGAGCACATTTACGTACGTGTTGCTTTGGTTATCAGGCAAGAGCTTGAAAAAACCTTTAGGTGAGATTCTTCCCTTTAAAACACCCTGTTGATACTCATGTCCACAAGCATTACAATATTCATTCCTTATTGTACATTAATCATATTTTATGGTATATAATAAAATGATTTCCACCCAGTTTCCTGCTAACATTGGGATCCCAGCTGTCTTTTTGGAAGTATGTAATAAAAACTGAACTTAGTAGTTTTAGGTTACAGCTCTAAGGAAGAGTCCTAGAGTTGCAGCACTGAGTGGGACCTGGCCTTGGCCAAGTTCCTCCCGCAGGTTACCCTGGCCCAGGTCACCCTGGTGTGGGCTGCCCTGTGCATCAGCTGGTGTTTACCATGTCTCAGCCTCAGGATACTTGTGCCAGGAACCCCGGCCCCTCTTGTGACAATCAGAAGTATCTCCAGCTATTGCCAGAGATCCACAGAGGGGTAAACACACCCCGAAGGACCCCCTGGCCCATAGTGTAGCCTCTCCATATTGCCAAGCAATTTTTGTGCTCCACTGCAGGCTGCCTGCTAGATGGCAGGGTAGAGACCTGATTGCTTCCCAGTATGGGTCCTCTCATTTGGGTCACACTGCTCCCTGCTTGGGCATTTTGTTTCCATGAGGTGCAGCCGGGGCCTCTTCCTGACTAGCCTTGAATGTGCTCTTGGGTCTGGGTGTTAGCTGGAGCTGGGTTGCCCTGTGTCTGAGGTCAGACCCGTCGCCCTCTGAGGGCGGGGCCAGGACAGAGAGTGAGGCCTACCTGCTTTTTTTTTTTTTTTTTTTGAGACAGGTCTCACTTTGTAGTTCAGGCTGGCCCTGAGCTCACTATGTAGCCCAGGCAAGCCTCGAACTCAGCAATCCTCTTGTCTCTTCCCAAGTGCTGGGATGACAGGTGTGAGCCACCATGCCCGGCAAAGCCTGCCTGTTTTTCGATGACTGTAGGCTCAGCCTGTGCTGAGACAGGGACAGGGACAGGGACAAATTCAAGTCCAGCACTGCCTGCTAATGCTCTGCCCGTTGTCGGTGAGCTGCTAAGCTGCTGGCATTCCTTTATTTTCTGTAAAGTGAAGAAGCAAGAAGACATGGCTAGTGGTGCTGCCATGAGGAGTAGAGGTGGGTTCATTTAGAGCTTCCCTGGATGGCGCCTCTGAGTGCCCACTCGGAATGGGTAGCCTCTGGGAAAGAGCTTCTCAGGGTCTGAGTGAGTCTGCTCTCATCTGGTCTGGGGCTTCTGCTGATAAGGGTTTATTTATGTCTTACATCTCTCCCTAGATGTTGACTTATTTTGCTGCATTTGAGGTATTCTTTGAAGAAAATCTGCCGAAATTATTTGCTCATTTCAAGAAAAACAACTTGACTCCAGACATCTATCTAATCGATTGGTAAGGCTGGGTTTTCTGAGTATTTTCTTGTCCACTGCTGTGTCTTCCATTGTCCTCGCTGCAGCTGCTTTGGCTGAGGCCATGTCCTGCTTCCTGGCTACCAAGTGCCCCTGTCCTCCAGGCCCTGCAGTGCTGGTCTGCTGCTCTGCACTATTTATAGATGTCATTTATAGATGGCCAGGTGCTGCCCGAGAGGCGATGGGAAGTAAGTGAAGGCGGGAGTGAGCCTTACTGGGCCTAGGCCAGAGCTGCCTGCACAGTTCCACCGTACCCTGTTCCACAGCACAGAGGAACCCTGGCTGCCGTCAGCTGGTCTGACTCAGAGCCCGTGCACAAGCTGCCCCAAGCCCCATCCTCCCTGGGAGCTTGGCTTGCCTTGTGTGGCGTCTACCTGTCGAGGAGGTATTGAGCCCTGACACCTGAGCAGACATACCCGGTCTCTCCTCAGGTTGGCCACCAGTGTCCTGCATTAGCTCGCAGGCGGGCAGCTGCTCTGAGGATGAGCAGAACCTGCTTGGCCTCGGGTCAGCCTCCCTCCTGCCCGCAAGTGTCACTTGTTTTCTGCTTCTCCTCTGGAGAGGCCTACAGGGCACCTGTGGTCTGCAGGGCCGGCCCTGTGCTAGGCCTAAGTTGGGATGTGTGTACGCTCAGGAGTGCAAGCCTGCACTCCTCCCAGGCCAGGCCCAGCTCAGAGCTGCCTTTGCCGCCCGCCTGCCTGCACCTGCTGATGGTGGTCTCCACTCTCTGACTCAGCTTCCTGGGCAGAACAAGGGTCCTCAGCCAGCTGTCTTCATCCTCCTGAGTCAGGATGCTTCTGAGGGTCAGAGACCCATGTTTCGTAGAAGGACTGACACGAGGTTGTTTTACGTCTCAACGTACTTCCCCTGGCTGTCCTGTGGCGAGACTGTCTTGGAGGCGGGAGTGGGTCCCTAGTAAATAACAGTGAATTAAGTAAAGCATCAGCAGTGCACTCCCTGTCAGGATTGGTGCTTTCTGACATGATGCTTGCCAGTGTTAAGAGCCATCATTATATGCGTTCCCACCTACAGAGAGGTTTGAGGAAATGCTCTTGGCGGCTTCAGTTTCTCCCACACAGGAGCTGTCAGTGGCACTCAGCTTGTCTGCCTGGGACTCCTGGACGTCTGGCACCCAGGGTGTGTGGGGGCAGTGTACTGCACACTGGACAGCTTGTACCCTGTTTGCTACAGCTGTCTCGTCCCCTCCTAGGTGCTGGGCAGAGGAAGACTTGGGTGCGACTGCAGACACAAGCCGGTGGTATCTGGGGTTGGCTTCTAGGTTGGAACTGAGCCTTGGTCTAGGCCTCGGCTTTGCCTCCTCCTCCTCTGAGGGCTATTGGCTGCTGCTACTACCTCAGGCTGCACAGAGCTGAGTGGTCTCCTGCCTTCCCAGCTCACCTGTTCTGGCTTGGGAACTCAGGAAGGCCTAGGGCGGGAGGACTCATTCTGTCCTAGGAGACTGGGAGAGGTGGAGACGGGGAGCATGGCAGGGTCGGGGCTGGAAGTTGTCTTGGGTAGCAGCTTCTCGCTGAAGGAGGCCCTGAGGTGCTTTTGACTCTTTAGCTTTGAGCTGAAGTCCATTTTTCCTCCATCTCCTTCTACTTGCAGTTTCCTGGTCTGCAGAGTGGGGGCAAGACGGTGTCTCTGGGGCTGCAGTGGGGAGACACAGTAGGGATCACCCCATGGCTGAGTGCAGGCCTGGGCACTTTCTGTTGCTTGCAGTCCCGGGCTGCTCAGGACTGCTGGCTGGGAGACCACAGCGGTGCTCTCCTCTGCCTCCGCCTCTGCTTAGCTCTGGAGAGCTCTCTACTCCTGCACTCCTCCTGGAGCGCCCCAGTACCCTGCAGATAAAGACTAGCAGTCTGGGCAGATGTGGCTACATCAGTTTCTGGAGGCCAGGAAGGCTCGACATGGAAAGTGTCCCCTCCTGCCCACACAGGTCACTGTTTTGCATTAGTCAGACCCGTCCTTTTTGTTAGTACATCTCATACACGTATGTGGCATGTCCTGATCCTTACCTCTTGTTGAACTTACACACTGCTGCATATACAGTGGCTGGGGGAGGAAACAATTCTTGGGAGAGGAAAGGCCTGGAATTTTTTCTGTGCAAAGGACCAGGAGGGGTGTGGAGAGCCTGGGTCTGTGCTGCCTGTCCTTGCTCCTGCATAGTCACTGGCTGGGACATGCCAGGCTGAGGTACAAAACAGTGTCCTGCAGACCGTGGCTTCCTGTACATTTGCTGCCACCTGGTAGTACTCTGTGGGCTCAGAGCTGTGCCTGCCATATCACCCTCCCCCCGGGGGCAGGCTAAGCTGAGCAACTCTCCTCCATGTGTTCGAGAGAGATTGTCTCTGGTCCCGCACTTCTGTGTCCAGCTGTGACTTCACGCACAGCTGAGGGCTTGAAAGCTCCTGGTAGCAGGTGGGAGCAGCCTTGGTGGGCAGTGGTAGGGACCGAGGGGCCCGGCAGGACAGTCATGAGAGGACAGAGAGCAGAGGGCCATTGACAGGAGTGGGGAGGCCTGGGGAGTCCCCGAGACCCACCACACCTGGCCGCTTGTGCTCATACTGGGACTCCCACATCTACACCTTATCTCCCCGAGCTGTGTTGGGACAGACCTCCTGGCTTGTCAGCCATGGTGTCGAGCCCACTGGGGCTACGTCAGGGCTCGGTAGATCTGCACAGAGGCAGTGCTGAGGCCTGGGAGGCAGGCAGAGCTCGGTCTGTGGAGTGGTGTGCGGCCCTGTGCTGCCTGGGGGTGTCCCCGGCTCCAGCAGGCATTCACAGTTCCTTTGCATCGCCCTCGACCTGAGCTCTCTGCCCTGCCCTGCCCAGGATCTTCACCTTGTACAGCAAGTCCCTGCCCCTGGACCTGGCCTGCCGCATCTGGGATGTGTTCTGCCGGGACGGGGAGGAGTTCCTCTTCCGCACGGCCCTGGGCATCCTGAAGCTGTTTGAAGATGTCCTGACCAGAATGGACTTCATCCACATCGCGCAGTTCCTGACTCGGCTGCCTGAGGACCTGCCAGCAGACGAGGTGTTTGTGGCCATCGCCACCATCCAGATGCAGAGTCGGAACAAGAAGTGGGCACAGGTAAGCGGCGCCCTGGCCTTCCCCCAGGCTGCCAGCCAGCACTGCTTCAGGAGCAGTGTTGGCACTGGGGTCCTGGCTCTGCCTCAAGTGTGCCCTTTGGGTCTGTCAGCAGGAAGGCACACCCCCCTCTGCAGTGGCATTGGGTATTAGCAATTTCTCCTCTTCTTAAAACAATGTCAGGGATAGAAGGCAATTGGCTGTGCCCTGTTGGGACAGGGTCCCTTGGCAGGTTCTGTGCTATCTTGAAGAGTGGTTGGCTCAGCTCACTGGTGATGGAGGGAAGCCAGTGCCTTGCAGGCCCTCCTTCCTCATGCTCTGGGGTGGTCTGGTGGCTGCGTGTGCTGAGCAGCTCTGGCTTGGGCCTGCCTCGCGTCCTGCAGACGTCCCGCTCACTGAGTTCCGGCCCCCACTAGGCTGGTCCCTGTGGGGACTCGTTTCTTACCATGCCAGACAGTGCCTGTTCTCAAGTCAGCATTTCTGTTAGATTTACAGGCATGTAAAACTAGGATAGAACAGAGTAATGAGCCCCTCCCTATCCCCCAGCTTCAGGAGCTGCAATGCACAGCCCATCTGTGTCAGCCGTGAATGTGCACATGTGTGCACCTGTGTTCTCGAAGGAGCCCGGGGCAATGTGCCATCTGTGGATGTCTCTTTCCAAACCGCGTGGGCTTTTTTTTTGAGACAGGGTCTCACTTTGTAGTTCATGCTGGCCCTGAGCTCACTATGTAGCCCAGGCTTGGTCCTCTTGCCTCTGCCTCCCAAGTGTTGGGATTACAGGCGTGAGCTACCACACCCGACACTGTGGGGTGTGATGCTAGCTGGTGGGCGTGAGTCTCACCAGTTTGGTACTGGGATTGAACCAGGGACCTTGTGCTTGTGAGGCAGATGCCAGAACCACTGAGCTAAATCCCTGGCCCATGAGCTCTCTTAACATGCTGTTTTCACTGTAGAAATTACTATCAAATGTCATTTTCAAGTTTGTTACTTGATGTCATCCCTGTGACCTAGGCCCAAGCCCTCAGGAGGAATGTCACACCCTGGGCGGCCATTTGCATCTTTTGTTTTAGGAACTGAAAACTGGTGTAGGTGAGGGGTTATCTCAACAGTGGAACGCTTCCTAAGCAGCCTGTGGCAGAGTAGCAGAAGTTCACCCCTAGGAGTTGTAAGGGATTGAGTGTGGGAACCGGAAGAAGGGAATTAACTAGAACCATTACATTAGATTCTAGTCTCCTGTGAGTCCATGGCACACAAGGCAGAAATGAGGTTCAGAGAGGTTAAGTTTGGGCCTGATCCATGCTACTCTAGGTAGCAAAAGACCCCAAGCCCCAGCCTACCACATCTTTTATTCAGTAGCTCTAGAGTAACAGAATGTAACAGACCCCGTGGGCAGGGCAGACACCAGCAATGGAGTAGTTCAGCCTTGAAGCATCACAGTGCATGGGACCCTCAGAGTCATTGTTGTTAGCAGAGGTGAAGGTGAGTTGAGTCCAGAGTCTGGCTGCACCAGGAAGGCCTGATCAAATTTGACCTTCCAACTATTTCTCCCAAAACATGTTCCCAACACTTGAGCAGCAATAGTTTTGTGTGGTTGGGTCTCATGGGAGTGGGTCCCACACAGGTCTCTCAGCTTCTGGGTGTGAGTTTAGGGCACCGGAAGCTTTTCCCAGGCATACAGGAGTGCTTCTGCTCTTCAGGGTTGGAGGGCCTGTGTCTCTTACTCCTTCTGGGTGGCTTACTGAAATTTACCTCAAGTATTTCTGCTTTACTTCTTGTCATTGGGACTTGCTGTGGCACAGTGTGGCCACTGAGCAGGGAAATCCTATGCCACCCAGGTGTCCCTGGTTTTTTTTTTTTTTTTTTTTTTGAGACAGGGTCTCGCTTTGTAGTTCAGGCTGGCCCTGAGCTCACTATGTAGCCCAGGCAAGCCGCCCCGAACTCAGCAATCCTCCTGTCTCTGCCTCCCGAGTGCTAGGATTACAGGCGTGAGCCACCACGCCCGGCACTGTGGTATGTGGTATTGATGGCTGGTGGGCGTGAGCCACCACGCCCAGTGTTCTATGTGGTTACTGGGATCAAACTCAGGACCTTGTGCTTGCCTAAATCTCCGGCCCCAGATGCCCCTGGTTTTAAAGGCGGCCAAGTCCCCTCTTTGCAGTGGGTGGTGCTACTTAGCTGCATAGACAGCCCTGACCCTGCAGCACCTGAGCGCCCTGCAGGCCCTGAGCAGGGTGCAGAAAGGGGCCAGGCATCACCGCACAGTGTTACAGGAAAGTATGAGCTGAGCACTGTGAGCGCAGAGAAGAGGGCCGCTGGGTGGGCACACTGGAAGGCACGAGCGGGTGAAGGGGCAGGGCCAGGAGCGCCCTGTGAGGCTGCTGGGGCTCCTGGCTGTAGAGAGAGACGAGTCATGGGGCAGGGTGAGGTGGGCACCCCATATTTGGAGCTGGCTGTGGAGCAGGGCCAGTGGTCTGGGAGGCAGGCAAGCTGGGTGGTGCTGCGAGTGGGGACGGCAGCACCACCCAGTATCTCCTCTGTGCTTCCAGGTGCTAGCTGCGCTGCAGAAGGACAGCCGGGAGCAGGAGAAGGGGAGCCCGCCGCTAAGGCACTGAGGCTGCATCGAGGGCGTGCGCCCAGCCCGAAGCAGACCCAGCAGTGCTGTCCAGGACAGACTGACACCTGGCTGCAGGGCAGAACAGGGCTCTTGTCCTGACTCTGGAGTCGGCCTTAAACAAACAACTGAAGAGCTTTGAAAGAATTAAACCCAGGCTTAGCCTTAAGTAGCTCCGTGGACAGTGCCCTGCATTGGCTGTGGACAGCTCTGTGCTTTCTTCTCAGCTAAAGCCAGGCTGGAGGCGACCACTCCCGCTCCTGTGTTTCAGCAATGTTTATTAAACTGCGGCACCATGGTGACAACTACTGGAAAGTACACGACATTTTCTTAGGGCCATGAGCGATGTCACTTGGGAGCATCTGAGGTGTTCCTGGCTGCTCATGCTTTAGATCAGAAAGGAATGACTGGTATAATTTTGGGGATAATCTCAGAGCTGGAGGTCACATTAAAAAACCTACTTACCAAAGACAGCATGACCGAAAGACCCTTGCTCCAGGGTGGCTGCTAGTGTCTATTGAGCTGGCCATGGCCCCCTGGGAAGCCAGAGCCGGTGAGCCGCATGCAGAGAAGGCTGCGAAAGACGAGCCAGAGAGCCAGCAGCACCCCCTGGAGGATGGAGGTAGAGGAGGACTGTGGTGCCGCAGGGCAGCCCTGGAAACACTGTCAAGCGGAGGCTGCTCCTGTTCCCGCAGTTGTCCCCCTCTGCCTTTGTCACCTGAGGGGCTGGATCCGTCCTAAGTGCCATCTTTCCCCTCTGTGTCTGGCTTCAGATGACACACTTCTCGAGCCAGGGTCGGGAGGGCCACAGCACCGCCAGGCAGCCTGGACAGTCTTGGCAAGTTTTCTCGGGACCATCAGCCCTTACTTATTCCAAGTTCGTTGGCAGATTGTTTTGTTCTAGCTTTTCTTTGAGTATTTAGAGAACTTTGTATATGCAATTTGATTATTCAGATTCACAGAGATGAAGTTTTCCCACATGCTAGTCCAAAGGCCAGGCCCGTATCTCTGGAGACAGGTTCCCATGTGGTACCCCATCCGCTCTTGGGCGTGCTGGTCCGTAGGGTGCAGGAGGCCCAGGTCAAGGGTGCGGGCTGTCATTTGCAAGTGCCTGTGTGGTCTGCACACCACCGCTCTTCTCAGCCATATCTCCAGCCCCGGGGAGACCCCCTGGTGGTGACAATGCAGCATGCGACAAAGGGACCCAGCAGGGTGGAAGACGGGCACCTGCAGACTGTCCAGATCTCTTCAGCTGCTTTCACCCCAGCCATGGTGACTCTATGCTCTCCATCTCACCACACCCTGTGTCCCTGCTCCTGGAATCTGCCCCCTACATCTCATTTTAGCTTCCCAGGAGGCTGTGGGGCATCGTGGTACCATTTCCACCTCAGCTGACTTGGATGGGGCACTGCCCTCCAGACCCCACCATTCCTGACATCAGATGTTGAATATAGCTGAGGCCCTGTGATCTGTGGGAGGTGGGGTGCCCAGCCCCATGCCTGCCCCTCTTCACAGCTGTACCTACTCCTTTTCCATGCCAAGGGCGTCCTGACCTTTAGAAGATGTATGTATTTTCTTACTGTACAGAGAGATGTTTCTCAAGCTGTATGGAAGGTGGGCAGCACCGGCCTCTGGCAGCCTGTCCTGAATGTGAGTCCCGTGTTCCCAGCCCCGCTCTTAGCGTTTCTTGTCCAGCTGTGTGGCGTGAGTCTGTGTATATGCACCATGTTTTGAACAGGACTCCTTGCTCGTCTGGAGCACTGACCACATCTCTAGTCCAGACCAGGCTTTGCAGCCTGTTCAGGGATCTCAGGAGTTGGATGCGTCCTGTGCACAGAGTGGTCTATGCCCGACAGTGGCATCTGGTCTGGCCTCACCATGGAGGCAGACTGGCAACAGACACAGATGCCGCCCGGAGGAGCCCGAGTCCACTTCCTACTCCTGCCTGGGGACTCTTGGATCTGCCCTCCGCTGGTCCCTGAGGTCTCCTTTGGGAAGAGCATACACTTTGGAATGGCTCAGTTTTTGACTTTTGAACAGTTTGCTGTTAGAAAACTCGTGATAACACTTCCTACCACCATGTTTTAATTGCCTGTATAGTAACCTTTAATCTTATTTAGTAAACTATCAAAAAAAGGACTTTTTCAATTGTAAATATGTGGTTTTATTAAATAAAAGTCATGTAAATTGTTACCTTTGCTGCCTTTGGGTTTTTTTTTTTTTTTTTGCCTTTGGGTTTTGAAGTTAAAATTCTCACTTTGAAGCTTGGCAGAAATCTGAGCATTGAGCTGTCTGAGCTTCCTCGTCCACTGCTAACAGGCAGTGCAGTCACGTGGTGCAGCGTCAAGCCCAGACCCCAAGTGCTGCCCTCGCATATCGGAGGCCGCTGGCCGGCCTGCAGCTTCTGCCCATGCTGTGCTGGCCGCGCCCATCCTTGCAGGCAGTTGGCACTTATTCCAGGCCAGGGCCAGCTGTCAGGCCAAGGGTGCTTCGCATTCCCTCAGATCCCTGCAGCTAGGCATCAAGGGTTCAGTGTGGTTGAGCCCTCAGGGGCTCCTTCCTACGCCCTGCGTCAGCAGCACCCCTCACATGGGTGGCTGTAAGAGCAGAGATGGGCCCTGCAGAGCCAGGACCCCAGGAGGTGGCGGCTCTTACCGGCAGGCCCTGGGGCCATGCAGGGGCCTGTTGAGTGCCTGCTGTTGCAGTATCGGGCCCAGCAGGACCCTCAGCTGCTGCCTGCCACCCCTGGTGAGCAGCTTCCCTCTGGCCAGGACCCCTCTGCAGCCTGTGGGTGAGGTCAGCTGCTCGGCACAGTCACATTGGCTATTTGCTCCAGCTACACAGGGCTCTGGGCTGGGGAGTTATTTCAGCTCCGCTCCTCATCCACACTCCCCAGAAAAGCAATCTTCTCAGGCTCCTGCACCCTGAGGTGGCAGATTTGGGGTCCAGACTTGGACTTCAGACACCCCACGGGGCTCCTGTGTTTGCTTTGGCACAGTCTGGAGTCCCGGTTCCTCCGAGCTCCTGCAGGTGGCACTACTGGGAAGCAGGCATGGTGGGGAAGTGGGCAGTTTCTTGATGCCTTAGTGTGAGCTTGATGAGGTGCGACTTGTTCCCTGACATCTCTAGACCTGGGAGTAGGAGTGACACATAGGTGGCTCAGGGGCCATGTTGGGAGGGAGGGGACTCATGACCTCAGGATGTGCTCTTGGTCTCCAGGAGGACTTGGGGGAGAGGCCTGGCCATTGAGAGATAGGGGCTCAGCTCCTGGAGAGGTTGACGTATGTGTCTCAGTCACTTACTCATCGCTGAGACCAACACCCCACACCTACAATGAGAGCTGAGAGCTTTATTCAGCTCACAGGGTGTAGAGGTTTCAGTCCACAGGCCGCTGGCTCCAGGGCAGGGTGGCATGGTACAGGGGCCTGGTCAGGGGGAAACGGCTCAGGGTACAGGGCACAGGGCATAAGAAGCTGAGAGTGGAGGGAGTGCCATCTTCCTGCCTATCATTTTTCAGGCCAGCATAGAACTCACCAATGCATGACCCATAATAGGTATTCAAAGAACCCTGCTGCGCAAAAGTCGGCGATGGGCATTGCACTAACATACAAAACAGCAACTTTAAAAGAGTGTGTGCTGGCTGCTAGCCAGGGCAATGGGACAAGTATGGCCTTTTGGGGGCTTGGTCTTATCAGGACAAGAAAGCTTGGGAGATGGTTGCCGTGGTTGCTGATGGGACTGGACACAGCCTCTGGGCTGTAGACAGCTGTGTGCTTGGACCTCAGGGATAGAGAGTGCTTGGGTGTGGGATTCTCCCTCGAAAGTTATCTGTCTTAAACAGCTTGTGTCTCTCTCAGGACCGATTACTCTCTTGTAATCTAAGTAGAAAACCACACTAGGAGGTAATCAGTCCAAGAGCGTCTTCTAATGAATTGCACTCTCCAGCATGAGGTACTGTAATGAGAAAACTGGTGACTTACTGTATAGTCATTGCTATAGGTCTCACTTGCTTTGCAGCTGAAAGGAACATGGTTATTACCAACTTGGTCCATGTTTGCTCTAAGGGTCCATGTTTGCCTGCCCCGGGTTCCAGGCTGCTAAGTGGAGCGTGCAGGGGCCTAACCCTGCCAGGCCTAAATCAGCCAGAAGCACGTTCTGCTACAGCGAGGCCAAGGGTAAGACAGCATTCCAGTGCAAGCCACTGCTTGGTCCCGACCCGGAGCCCCATGGTCACTTTCCCTGGGAAGCGTCCCCAGTAGCAGAGTGGAGTTGCTCTCTCTGGAGGCACAGGAAGCAGCTCTGTGTGCAGGAGGTTTGGTGTTCCCCTGGCCCATGATGGCTGGGTAGCAGGCAGGCCAGTGGGAGTGTGAAGGGAGGGAATGGAAGCCAAGTCAGAGTTTTTTTATTTCCCCCATCATGTTTGTGTGGTATAAAAAGTGTATTCAAGTGTGGTATTTGAAAGGAACTGAACTTTCATTGACTCCAGAGATGAAATACTGGAAAATAAAATCATGTCAGCAAAAGACAAAGCGCCAGTGACCTAGCAGCCCATCGAGCACCTGCAGAGTGGAGTTTCTGCTGTTCTTCAAGGGGTCAGCACCAAAAGCGGTCATCTTTCTCGTGACCCACTTCAGAGTGGGAACAGGAGATGCTCTGTCCCCATCATACCCAGCTGAGCACACAGGCTCTCTGCTGTGGTGCAGCAGCCACCGCCCCCTATCTTTGCACCTGGTGAAACAATACAGTCGACATTTTGTTTTCCAAAACCGAAAACTGGGAAACAAAGTGTCTTTGTATCTGTGTGAAGATGACTACATTTCCTCAGAGGCTCTGGGAAGATGTTAGATTCTTACTGAAGTTGTTACTGAGGCAGAAACAGACCCTACTGACTACTGGACTGAACAGCTTCTCAGTGAAAAGGAAGAAAATAGAGCTCCTTTTCCTGTTGATTATGTCTTCTGTTTCTTGATTTTAATAAACAAATTTTTGTTTGTTTTGAGACAGGGTCTTGTTTTGTAATTCAGGCTGGCTTGAATTCACTGGCATCCCTCTACTCTTCAGTGCTGGGATCACAGGTGTGTACCACCATGCCCATATTCTGGATCTTAAAAAATCATTCCAGAAGCTAGTACTGTTTACACACAAAAAAAGACCAAAGGAATTAGCTTTTAGTTGAGTGATTTAAGACTATACAGTGTTAAAAAAAAAAAAAAAGACTACACAGTGTAGTAAGTACAAAGAGGATTTAATACTTAGATTAATACACAGGAATTTTTCTGTGCCATGCCCTTTGGCTCAGCTTTTAAAAGCTCTTTACATAGAAAAAAGGGAACAGTATTTTTTTTTAGTATTAAATCCTTGAAATTACAGAATTGCTCAGCTAGAAAAAGACTTTTGAGAGCTTTCTGTGAAAAAATCACTTATATTCAATCACCCATTTTCATCTTTCTAAGCCTTTCTTGCTTAATCCCACACAAAACTGCTAATACAAGTTTGGGCTCAGCACTAATTCAGCAGCTGAAAAATTATGACAGGAAAAGTTAGTTGCATCCCAAGTATAACAGGTCCCAAGGAGTGGCAGCAACAGAGAGGGTCGAAGTACGCTGGCTGGGATGGCAGCCTCAGGAGGGAAGGAAGGCTTTGGCTTCCTGGATCTTTTGCTTCATACCCTTGCAGGACAGAGTGAGGCCAGCATGACGATGCTTCAGGGATTCCAGGCGCTGGGTGAGCAGTGCAGTCTTGTCCACCTTCTCCTCCAAATCCCAGAGCAGAGACTCCTTGCCCAGTAGCCCACACTTTTGGTTCAGCTTGTGGTTGTCAACCCTCAGGCTGTCTCGGGCTTGCTTAGTCTTGGTCAGGATGTCCCTCTTGTAGGCCACCTGAGACTCGATCCCTAAGAGCTCCAACTTTTTGTATGAATTCTTCATATCCATGAAGTGCAGCTTTTCCTTCACATGGGTTATGATTTGCACATTGTTGGTCACCTTGCTACACAGTTTCTGAACCTCCTCGTTTCGCTCCTCAGCCTTCTCATTGAAGGTCTGGTTCTCTATCTTCAGCTGTTCGAAATCAATGAGCAGCAGCCCCTCTGCCAAGTCCTCCTGGGCCCTCATCCTGGTTTCGAAGTGCGCCAGGCTCTGCTTCAGCTGCACATTCTCCAGCCGCATGGCGCTTATCTCCTTCTCCTTTCTGTCCTCCAGGGCCTGGATCTGCTCTACCTCTCGCAGAGCAGCCTGGTGCCCGCCCCGCATGCGACAGCTGCCCATGGCCTGCATCACCACCTGCTTCTTGAGGGCCTGGAAGTGGCGCCACTCCTTCTCCACCATGACCAGCTTCTTCTGGCACTGCTGCTTCAGATAGCTCACCTCCCTCTGGTACCACATCAGGTCATCTAACTCCTGCTTCCTCAGCTCCTCCAGCGTGGCCAGACAGTGCAAGTATTCCTGCTCTTTCTCTGGCACCTCAGGCTCCTGGCCCTTGTCTGGCGCCTCTGTGGCAGAGTCCAGGCCCTTCTTCCTGCGCAGCGTCTCGCAGATCTTCTGCTGCAGGTACAGGTTGTAGCGCTGGTAGTGGGAGCGCTCCACCATCAGGGCGTGATACTGCTCCAGGAGCTCACTGCGCAGCTGCTGCTCATGCTGCTTCTTCACCTCCTCCGACCACTCCTCATACTTTCCCTCGCCCAGGCTCCATTCTTTCTCACTCTTCGCCGGGCGTTCTTCCTCACCCTGGGCCTTGTCGTCCTCGTCCTCCTCCTCGTCCTCGTCCTCCTCCTCGTCCTCCTCCTCGTCCTCCTCCTCCTCCTCGTTCTCCCACTTCGCTCGCTCTCTGTCAGCCTCCTGGGTCGCCGCAGTGCTCTCCTCCTCGCTGATAGTGGTCAGCTGCAGTGACGCCCGGAACGAGGCTGCCCTCTTTCTCTTCACCAGCTCCTCGACCTCGTCCTTCTCTCCGTCCTCAGCCTCCTCCAAGTTCCCTTCAGAATGAGCCTTGGAGGCCTCCTCGGCCCCAGCTCCTGTGGGCTTCTCGGGCTCGGACTTGGGCTCGGGCGGCCTCTCTGATTCTCTGGGCTCATCGTCGCCCGAAGCCGCCCTGGCCGCGACCTCTTCCGGAGCCGCGGGCTCCTCATCTGTGGCTTCACCTCGATCTGAAGCATCTGCCTCCTGTGCCGCTTCCAGTTTGAGCTGTGGCTCCTGGGGTTTGGTGGGGGTCTGGGGACCAGGGATATCTTTGATCTCCGTCTGCCGCGAGGCTCGGCTGTCCTCATCTTCGTTTTCGCTCACTTTGTCCCCACCGTGCTCCGAGGTGTTGTCCATCCTTGCCCGGGTTAGCCGGGGAGGTGGACAGCGCAGCTAGTTGTTAGGTTTCCCGGGCAACCACGGGAGCTCTCGGTGGAGTCTACGATTGGCCAGGGGCTAGCCAGACGCTCCGCCTCTTCTCCACACCTCCCGACAGAAACAGGCCAATAGGAGGCCGCTAGCGTGAGCGTGCGCGGTTAATTGGACGCGGTTGCGAGATTGCGCCTTGTGGGGCGTAGCACGTTCGTTCGACTTCCTGTCGGCGCTTCTGCCTCCCCTAGCCTGGGGCGGGGCGTCGCGGCTGTGCTGGCGGGCGCGCCAGCGGGAGCGAGGGGTGCGCAGGCGCAGAACGGCAGGCCGGGCATCCAGGCGGGGGCGCGCGCGGGGCGCCTGCGCGATGCGGCGCGTTGACGGCGGTGGCGGCGGTGGCCGGGCCGGGCCCGAGGGCGCCTGCGTGTTGAGGCGGGACGGAGTCCGCCTGGCCAGCCCCGGAGACGCCTGGGCGGGGGTGGCGGTGGCTGGGGCGTTGGGTGGTGGCGCAGGCAGCGGTGGTGTCGTGGGCAGCGGGGCGGGCCCGGTGGGCGGTGGGGCGCTGACGGCCGGGGGCGCGGCGGCGGCGGCGGTGGCGGTGCGGGCGGCGGGCGAGCGAGGGAAGATGGCGGAGCTGGGCAAAAAGTACTGCGTGTACTGCCTGGCCGAGGTGAGCCCGCTGCGCTTCCGTTGCACCGAGTGCCAGGACATCGAGTTGTGCCCCGAGTGCTTCTCGGCCGGCGCCGAGATCGGTCACCACAGACGCTACCACGGCTATCAGCTGGTGGACGGCGGGCGCTTCACGCTCTGGGGACCGGAGGCCGAGGGCGGCTGGACCAGCCGCGAGGAGCAGCTGCTGCTGGACGCCATCGAGCAGTTCGGCTTCGGGAACTGGGTGAGCCTGGCTGGGCCTTGAAAACGGGCCTCGGGAAGCGGGCGCGGCGGGGCGGGAGCCCAGGTGCAGGTTCTCGCAGGCGGGCCGGCTCTGGCCTCCCGACCCGGGGCAGGTACGGGGACTGGCCTTGGAGGAGCCCAGTGTGAGGCGACAGGGCGCTGCAACGGCCTGCTGGCTCTCAGGAGCCTCCCCTCCACCTGGGGCCCTGGTCCCTTCTGGGGGTGGCTGTGGGCTTCCTACGAGGTGACCTGGGCCAGGTTCTCAGCGGGTGGTCACAACACCTAGGACACGGTGTGCTGAGTGACCAGCATGTAGTGAACACAAACGCCTGCTCCAGGAGCTTTGGGTCCTGGAGCCTCCATCTGTCAGAAGGTTTCTCTAGAGAAGGTCGGCGGGGAGAAAAGGCCAGCCAGGCTGGACTCGTTTCTGCCAGGCAGGTAGTGTGTGCCAGGCCTTTTCTGTGGGAGAAGGAAGTGGGGTGCTTCTCTAGGGGTCTCCAAAGAACTGTCTTTCCATTCTTCACCCATCATGGTCACCATAATTATCAAGGGCATGTGACCGTTTTCACTTTCTGACAGGCAGGGAAATGAGACTGGATCCTAATCCTTCCATAGTTTCCTCTAGCACAGTTGGATCCCAGGGTTGTCCCTGATGCCACTTCTTCAGTAGTGCCCCCCACCTTAGTCTGCTTTAGTTTCCTTTGCTTACTCTTCATAGGGAGTAGCCTTGGGGGGACCATTCTGTAGCCGAGGAGCTTAGTCTCCTCCCAGGTCCTTAGGGCAGGTGCAGCTCTGCAAATTCTTACCTAATCTGCAACATTGTGATCACCAGTTAACCTGCAGAACATCTGTCTCACTTAGTCAAGTGCTGCTTGTTAATACGTGACAGGTGCCTGCCTTGGGTAGATCAGAGATGCAGGGGCGGGGGGGGGGAGAAACTTTCATCCTTGGCTTCTGGGGGGCTTCAAGGGTTGTATGCATGCATCCCGTCTGTGTCAAGATGCCTTCTCAGATAGCCACGGTGACCCGATGTCACACCACACCATTACACTCCATGCTCAGGCTGGACACCAAGAGCCACCCTGAAAGTCTACTTCCTGTCAACATGTGCAGGGTCCAACCACTGCCTGTGACCTTAGTGCAGGTGTGCGGTGACCTCTTGTTTGACCACTTGGGATTGCTCTTCTGCTTCGCCCCATCTTCTGCAACCATAATCACAGTGATCCTGTAAAACATAAGTTGCTTCTTTTTGGCCCTTGGTGGCCTCCAGCTCTACTTAGATTGATCTTGGCCCCTGCAAGGTCTTAGTCTCATCTTTCATTCCTTCTTCCTAGAATGTTCTTACCCCAGGTGTGGCTCGTGGCTCTGACTCATGAGGGATCTCTGTCTGACCTCAGTGGTCAGAAAGACTTCCCTTCTCCACCTCATTCTTCTAGGCTTATCTCCACAGTAGCAGTTGAAAGAGCTGGCAGGGCAGTAGGCACCAAGAGCACTCGGGGCCCTGGTGAGCTTTGTGTCTCTGTGTTCTCCACATCTCTTCTCTGCAGCCCTGCGCAGGAGGTTTGGGATGGACTGCTTTGGCTGCAGGGCACGTGCCTGCTGGATATCACATTCTCTGCACTGCTTGACTGCCACACTCTGGAAAGTACATGGAACCCAACACCTGGACCTGAAATGTGTAGGGTGTCTAGCGAGAACCTGGGCTGGTGTGGGGAGGACTTTTTGCTAAAGCAGCACATCCCCACTCTGACCACCCAGGTGCTTGCTAAAATGCACTTTCTGGCTGGAGCCAGGGAATCTCCTAACTGGAGTAGGCCCTGGGCCAAGGTCCTAGGGCCTTGGAGCCTGAGTGTCCTTAGCAGGGTGGGCAGGGCCTGGCTCCCCACTGATTTGAGGTTCTGGGCCAGCCTGAGGTGCAGCCCCTGCACACTAGGAGAAGGAGGCTCTGTTGTTAGCTCTCTGGCTGTGCAGTGCTGGGCAGGCTGCCCTGCCCTCTGGCTTTTGCTTTCTTCTCAGGCTTTCCTACAGCATGCATCTGCATAGAGCTCTGGCCCTGCACACAAGTAGCTGCTTAGGATGGTTTAGCCTGCACCTATTCTGTGCTGGGCTCTTCCTGGGTGCATCTGTGGTCTGCACGGCAGCCTGTGGGGTGGGTGCTCAATTTCCAGGAGTCTAAGCTGTTTGTCTGTGACAGGGCCAGGTTTGATGGCAGTGTCTGGACCCCAACCTCTCAGGGTAGAAGCATTAAATGTCACAGACCAGAGTGGCTGGGCTGGGCTGGGCCGGAGATTGGACATGGGCCCTGGAGACAGCACTGTAGACCTGCTCGTTTCTAATTTCAGGTAGCAGATGGTGACAGATGGGGTGGCACTGCTGGGCATAGGACTCATGGGGGCACTTCACTGGAGTTGGCAGCATTTTATTCACCTGTGCCAGCCTGAGGTGTGGGGCCAGGAGGGCACAGGGTGTCAGCCATAGATTGATGTTTGGGGCTGCTCCGTGGGGCAGAGTTGTCCCGTGGGGCCGGAGGACTAGAATGTGGCAGCAGCAAGGGGAAGCTCCGACTCATGCATCAGATTTGCAAGCATTGAGAACATCATAGTGCCCATCTGCAGTGCTTCAGAGCCAGAGGACACAGGTCTGCTGGATATACAATCAAGGGTGGTGTTTTAGGACAGCTTGAGACTTCTTTTGTTTCTTGAGACTGTATTAAGTGATCATGCTGACCTTATGCCCTGGAGAGACCCCTGCCTCAGGCTCCTGTGAGCTGAGGTGACAGGTGTGTGGCACCATGCCCCCAGCAATTTGAGACTTCGGTAGAGGAGCTATACATTTTTCGTCGAGCTGTTCTGAGGATGTGTACTGCCTGGATCATGCTATCCCGAGGAAGACCAACACACACATGTAATGAACAAAGGCACTTTTATTAGCACAGCATGGGTGGGTCTACCAATATTGGGTTGGAGACCCTGAAGAATGGCTACCGGCCCCTTTTAAGGGCATCTCAGGTTACACACAGGAGGGGGACCTAAACCTTCTAGTAATTGGCTAACGGTTTGATCTACTTAGCGGGTGATCATTGGTAGAGGGGGAATGGAAAATACAGTCATCTTGTGGGAGGGCTAACAGAAAATCCTTGGTGGGAACACCCCTATTAAGTTATATGTGCCATGTCCCCTCAGGTTTACCAGGAGATCTCTGTACTTGGCAAACATGGCAACCTGGAACCTCATTGATTAGCTTAGTTTTTTAGGGAACTTATTAGCACAATTATCAAGTTGTCACAAGTTATTTTTACAGAATATGTATCACATTTGCACAGGATGTTTTTTACAAAGTACAAAGTTTGTTCACATTTCAAACATCAAAGAGGATCAAAGAGGAAGATTCTTTGGTCCCAACAGATGCAGAGTGGGAAAGCAAGTTCCTCATGGCTGGGCCGGGGCTGTGGTAATGTGGCCCCAGCTGGCTGCCAGGTGGTGAACTCAGCGAGGAGCCAGCTGAAGCACAGGCTCTTTGGGGGTGGGCATCAAGAGCGGTGGTGCGTTTCTGGGGCGGGGAGGTGTGATGTGCCTTGGTTCACCATGGCTGGGCCACTAGGACAAGCTGTGCTCAGACACCACACTGAGAGGGTCGTGAACTGGTACTCTGGGTAGCGGGTCCTGCTGGATGGGAAGGGCAGATGGCCGTGGATGGAGTGGCATGGGGAAGACATAGAGTGAGTGGCCTGGTGGAGACTGGACAGACAAGTCCCAGCCCGGGGTGACCCCCAGGCAGTCCTGGAGCCTGAGTATTGGTGGATGTGTGGAAACACTGTTCCAAGGTACCTGCCTCGCCTAGGGCAGCAGGGCTGAGCAGGGGATCCAAGGGTGAGGGGGTGGGACCCCTGGCATGTTTGGGGACACGAGATGGTCCCCCTCCCTCTTTACCCAGGGCACAGGGCTCTTCTTTTTTGTTGGGAAGAGGAGGTATCATTGGCCACAGCACCCCGACCGTTGGTGTGTGGGGATGGCCATGGGAGAGGATGGGACTGAAGTGCCTGGATCTGCACCTGGCCAGAACGGGGCTGGGCAGAGCCACAGTTCCCAACTTCAGTGTGCAGGGAGCTGTTGGGTCCAAACATCTCCCTGCTGTCAGTAAGCACACCGGAATGTAATTAACAAAGGCACTTTATTATTCCACTGCATGCCGAGGAGGTCCACCATAGCAAGCTGGCAACCCCATCCCCTTGCAGCACACAGGTTTTATAGGCAATTTTAGGTCACCCCCCCCCACATGATTGGTTACAACAGGGGTGGGATTATACTTGTCTTTTACTATTGGGGGATTGTCCTCATTCGACCCCTTAGCAACTGAGATGGAATGCTCTGCTATCCCTTTGATCTAATTTCAGGCAACACACCTCCTGTAACAAATAAGTGTGAGGACAGGCAATTTCCCAGTTATCTCTACAGATTTCTCAGACTCTGATTATACCAGGTGCCGCTGTGCCCACTGACCCTCTATCTCAGAGGAGGGGGCCACTGACCTTCTATCCCAGACGAGGGAAAGTCATAAAAGTTAAGTCTACAGAGGGTTAGCTCAGTGGTTCCGGCGCCTGCCTCGCAAGCGCAAGGTCCTGAGTTCAATCCCTGGTAACCACATATAATGCTGGGCGTGGAGACACGCCCACCAGCAATCAACACCACATACCACAATGCCGGACATGGTGGCTCACGCCTGTCATCCCAGCACTTGGGAGGCAGAGACAGGAGGATTGCTGAGTTCACAGCGACTTGCCTGGGCACCATAGTGAGCTCAGGGCCAGCCTGAACTACAAAGCGAGACCCTGTCTCAAAAAGCGGAAAAAAAAAAAAAGTTAAGTCTACAAATTTACCTAACAAGGCACAGCTCGACCTTCTAACCCCAGTGTGGGGAAGTTGAGTCTCCTGACTCCCTTCACCTTATTTCAGTTTTGCAACAGTTATATAGAAACAGGGAGGTAACATACTGATTTACAATCTTAGGTTCCACAGATCTGCTCTCAAGACCTTTTCAGCTTCCAATAGTCACTAGTAATTTAATGAGTAGGGGGAGGAAGCCGGCAAAGGGTTGGGAGGTTACACTTTACCTCTCCCAGGTGTGGTGAGAGCTAACAGATTTTCTAAGTGGGGGTCACTTAACGTTACAAAGCAAGTAGAGGAACCAGGCTCCACAGGGTAAACAAATGGCTAATTAAATCAAAGGCTAACATTACAAAGCAACTAGAGGAACCAGGCTCCACAGGGTAAACAAATGGCTAATTAAGTCAGGCTACTATCATTCACAGCTCTATATAACATATTGAGGGAAGGTCTGCGCCAGCTTAGGTCCTGGTTGTTGCAATTAGGTTTCCCACGGCATTCCTGCAGTCAGGTCTCCTGTGACAGAGCACCAGAAGGGTGAGCTGCACACACAGCACCATACTCCTGGGTCCCTGACTGCAGCCTGGACCCTTTGTAGAGCTGGACCCTTTGAGGTGAAGTGGTAGGCATGCTGCTTCAAAGCATCACTACACCCCCAAGCAGGGCGGTGTCTGTAACCCTAGAGGTTGAGGCAGGAGGATCCCAGGTTTGAGCCCAGTCAGGACACATTAATGAGACCCTGTCCCTCCCAAAAATGAAAAGGGCTCAGCTGTAGAGCGCGTACCCAGCACACACAAGCCCCTCCCCATCTTTAGGCCACACTTTTCATTTTTACTGGTGAAATACATGAAGATACCATTTATTGCCTTACGCACTTCCTGTTGCTATGCGGTTGTCTCCATCCTCAGGCTCAGGACTTCTCATCGCAGAGGCTGTGCTGCCCCCAGGCCCTGTGTCTTGGCCTCAGGGAGTTCAGGCACTTAGGAGCAGGTGGGGTCCTGTCAAGGGGCAACTGTGGATGGGTCTTCTTTAGCACTGTCATGTGCTGGCCCCAAGTCTGGGGGAGGCCCTGCCTGGGGCTGCACAGCTAGATGAGGATGAGGAAGGTGCCCACAGGGGAGGCCATGCCAGGAGGCCTCTGTGTACTGGGTGCCCCACCTTCCTGGCAGCTTAAGCCCTGGCCCTGCCGACTGCTGACCTAAAGGTTCATCCTCCAGGTTGTGAGGCTAGATCCTCCACAGTGCTGTGAGGCCGGCCAGGGCACTGTTTGTTGGGATAAGACTTGTAAATGATGGGGTCCACTGCCAGGTAGCTGCAGGGCGGAACATGGAAGCAGGGTTGCAAGGCTTCCAGGAAAGGGACCTGGGTTCTGAAGGGTCCATGTGGCTGTGGGGACCTGTGGAGTGGGTCCTGCCATTTCCTCCAAGCAGCAGAGGAGCAGGAGTACAGAGAGGTCACATGATACATCTGGGCACACAGCTGTGGGCAAGGGGCATCTCCAGTGGGTTAGGCAGCAGTCTGGCCTGGCAGGCACAGGAGGAGCATGGCTGACTGGCAAGGGCATCTTGATGTTTCTTAGAAGCCTCCCAGAGGAAGGCATCACCTGAAGGCTGACGTGGAGGGTCTGACTTTAGAATTTGGCAAGTCAGAATATTGGACAGGGGTCCTGAGTCAGTTACACATCACTGTGGCTGAGCCACGGGAAACCAGCTTCTCTATGGCTCTCTTTCTCAGGATTGGGCATGGCATGGGCCTCCAAGGCGCTGTGGCAGCCAATGTGGCAGTCCTCCCAGCCATGGGCAGAAGCTGGTGCTGAGGAGGAAGGCCACCAGCTGGCACTGCTGCCCTCAAAGTGAGCTCTGGTGGCCGACATGGAGCAGGGCAGGCCCTGTACCCAGCTGGTGAGACATGGCCAGCACTTCTGTCCACCCCAGTGGCTGCTGCGGGCAGGAAGACAGGATGTCAGCACCACCAGTGGTTGCTTAAGGCCTGCAAGCACTCTCCCCACAAGTGCTTGCTGCAGCATGCAGGGCCTGTTGCCTCCTTTACAGGTTCAGTCCAGGGTTCCAGACAGCTGCCACCAGCCTGTGCCAGCCAGCATTGTTGGTATCCACAGCCTAGAACAGTCCCCACTTGGTGTTCAGTTTCAGTGTGTTCCGGATGATAAAGTGAAGTGCTGGATGCTGGTTGGTTTTGAAAAAGAAATCATGGAAGCACAGCCAGACCAGAAGCTGCCCTTTGCTTTTCTCCCAGTTAGTGTCGGGGCCACTCTGCATGCCCTGCTCGTTAGGTCCCGCTGGCCCTCCAGCCCTGTGGGGGAGCTGGCCCTGGCTTCGGGTGTGTGTTCTGAGGAGGCCAGTGTGGGGCCTGACTTCTGGCCGGGTCTTTGGTGCAGAGCCAGGATCGAGGCAGAGAGCAGCTAGCTTGCTCTGTGTGCCTGCTGGCCACCTTGCTCCCGCTCTGGGCACCGGGAGGCGGCCGGGTGAATGAGTGTGCATTTTAGGCAGTTACTTCTGAAGTGGCTTTGGCGGTTGACTTTAAGGAAGAGACCTCTTGGCAGAAGGAAGAGATTGGGCGAGTTTGACGGTTTCCTCCCCTTAACAGACCTTGGGTTTCTGGGCTCCCTCTGGCAGGAGTGGGCCTGTGCTCTGCTGTGGTTCACCTCGTGGGCAAGAAGGTGCTGTGTGCATCTGTTACCCACAGTCACCACCTAGGAAAGGGATGAGCTCCCTCTTTCAGAGCACCGGGCTGGGCCAGGCACCCATGCTGTCATCCTGGCCCTGTGGTCATCACACAAGTGCTGATGTAATTCTGGTCTGCATGTGAGAGGCCAGGCAGGCTGGACACTGGGACCCTGAGGTACAGGGCTTGTAGTAGCCGAGGGCTGTGTGGAGGTGTGTGTCCCATGTGAGGAACCAGAACAGTGCGCAGCACTATGGGCTCTGGCCTCCATGGCCTCGGGTGGGCAGGGGTACGCGCCACAGTCTAGGCAGAGGGTCAAGTACACCTCCAGAGATGTGAATGGGGCGCATGTGGAGCCAAACTGACTGGCTTTTGTCACCATAGGAGGACATGGCTGCACACGTGGGCGCCTCTCGGACCCCCCAGGAGGTGATGGAGCACTATGTGAGCATGTACATCCACGGAAACCTGGGCAAGGCCTGCATCCCCGACACCATCCCCAACCGCGTCACGGACCACACGTGCCCCAGTGGGGGTCCCCTCTCACCCAGCCTCACCACGCCACTGCCCCCGCTGGACATCTCTGTGGCTGAGCAGCAGCAGCTGGGCTACATGCCGCTGCGGGATGATTATGAGATCGAGTACGACCAGGACGCCGAGACGCTCATCAGCGGGCTCTCAGTGAACTACGATGATGACGATGTGGAGATCGAGCTGAAGCGTGCGCACGTGGACATGTATGTGCGCAAGCTCAAGGAGCGGCAGCGCCGCAAGAACATTGCTCGCGACTACAACCTGGTGCCTGCCTTCCTGGGCAAGGACAAGAAGGAGAAGGAGAAGGCGCCCAAGCGCAAGATCACCAAGGAGGAGAAGGAGCTGCGGCTGAAGCTCAGGCCACTGTACCAGTTCATGTCGTGCAAGGAGTTTGACGACCTGTTCGAGAACATGCACAAGGAGAAGATGCTGCGAGCGAAGATCCGTGAGCTGCAGCGCTACCGGCGCAATGGCATTACCAAGATGGAGGAGTCGGCCGAGTACGAGGCTGCACGGCACAAGCGTGAGCGGCGCAGGGAGAGTAAGAGCCTGGCTGGCTCAAAGCGGGGCAAGGAGGACGGCAAGGATGGAGAGTTCGCGGCCATTGAGCACCTGCCTGGTTTCGAGCTGCTGTCGGACCGCGAGAAGGTGCTGTGCAGCTCCCTGAACCTGAGCCCAGCGCGCTACGTGACGGTCAAGACCATCATCATCAAAGACCACCTGCAGAAGCGGCAGGGTGTCCCCTCTAAAAGCCGCCTTCCCAGCTACCTGGACAAGGTCTTGAAGAAGCGGATCCTCACGTTCCTCACCGAGAGCGGGTGGATATCGAGGGACGCTTCCTGAGGCTGGTGCGGCAACCGGGAGCCAAATGACTAGGGGAGGGGTGCTCCCCCTGTTGCTCTTTTTAAAGAAATTGAGTTCCATAAGGTGTAGCATCTTCTGGTCCTCTGAAGGAAGCGATAGTAGCAGTCGTACAGTGGATGCGGGAGACAGATGTGGCAGCTCCGTCTGGAGAATGTGACAAGGTTGGACGGTGTCCTTGTGTCCCGTGAGCCTATTTCCCTTCGGTGCAAAAGCTATTGTTGCGGGTGCCAGGAGCAATGTTTCCTTGCTGGGCCAGCAAGCCGTCAGTTTCTCCCTGGTGGCACGAGCTCTTCTCAGGTGGGGCCGCTGCTGGTGCCCTTTGCTGAGCCCAATGCCGCCCTGGCACTTGGCACTTTGCAGGACGGCAGGCCGGGCAGGGCCCTCTTCGCAGCAGCCGCTGCTGCCAGGACCCCCCCTAGAGCCCTTGTTTGCACACAGATGCTGTTGCGCTCTCGCAGCAGCCAGATCCTTCCCCTGGGCCCTTGGCAGCCTCCCTCAGTATGTCCCTGTCCCCACCTATGGGAGTGGGGGGGGGGTCAGCAGGAAGACAGGGCCTTGGGTTCTGCCTGGTGCCCAGGTGCCCGATGCTGCTGTACCTGCAGTGCATTCTACTTCGAAGATCTCGTGGCCAACTGCCCAGTCCCGGGTGCTGGCATCAGTGTCCTCAGGGTTTGCGTTGTAGTTGCAGTACCCTTTCCACTGAAAAGCATCACCGTGCTAGCCTGGCTAAAGGAATGTTTAGGGTGTAGCCAGGCCCACTGCCCACCAGCCAGTCACAGCCACAGGCAGCATTCCTGGCACTGGTGAGGGCAAGGCACTCAGATGACTCTCAGAGCATATGTGCTGCTCCTGGCTCCATCTGGAGTCACAAATGAAGAGCTTGAAGCCAGGCCCTCTGAGGACCCGCCTGGCACTTTCTTGCTAGCCCTGCAGAAAGCTGCTCCCTCTCCTGCAGCGAGGGCCCCTGCCCAGCCAGGCTCTGGGGACCCTGGAGTGACTGCAGATCCCGCCCTTTCCTCCAAGCCTGGCTTGCCCTGCCTCCTTAGGTACAAGAGCCTGTTTACCTCCCAGAACATTTGGGCTTGAAGTTACATTAAACTAAAGTGAAAGAAAAATGAAAAACACCTCATTTCCAAGGACTTGATTATGTGCCTTTTCTTTTTACATCCGCTGTTCCCTAGAGTTTTTCAGCATTAAATAAAAACTATTTCAGACACACTGCAGATGGCTTTAGCTGGAAAGTGCATTGTGGAGAACCAACCCTTTGCCAGGCCCAGGACCTGTCTCCATGCCTGCTCCTGAGGACAAGTGCCACACTGCCTGCTACAGGGCCAACGTGTGGCCAGAGTGCTGGTTAGTTGCGAGCCTAGAAGGTGCCCGGATGCCTGGTGCTAGCCTCTGACAGAGTCTGAGCCAGTGCTTTCCAAACTGGGGTCCAGCCTTTGGAGGACAGAAGTGCACTTGGGCTCCACATGTCCTTTCAAGTCAGAAACTCCAAGGCTTCCAGGCGGAGCCCAAGGTGGAGAGCCACTGGCCCAGCTGTGCTGGGCCCCCTGTTCACTCTGTCCACCACCGGAACCCTAGCTTGGCAGGGTGTGGGTTTAGTCTTATTTTTTCTACAAAGTGATAGCCAGACCTACATTAGCTTGAGAAGCAGAGGATCCTGTGTGGCCCGGGCTGAGAGCTATTAAGTGAAAACCTTGTGCTTGCGCAGGTTTGTAGTGTGTGTATATTTTTGATGGTATGAAAAATTTATTTAGGCTTGACTGTTTTAAAACACCATAATGAATGTATAATTAACTTATGTTGAGATAGTAATGTTACAAGGGAAAAGTAATTACAAGATGGACGGCTGTCTTGTCCCATCAGTCCTTTTACCTCTGCTGTTAGCTCGCAGCCTGAAACGTCTGTTTAATTCTCATGATGAATTAGCTATGGAATTCCATGGAACGAGGTCTTTCCCAAACTCAGCTGTCTTTGAGTTGAAAAGGCCATGGTCTTGGGAGGCCAGCATTCCAAGAATGTATTAAAAGCTACAACTCTGACTACCATTTCTACTGTCCTTTTACATATTAAAGAGGTTGAGAACAAAACAGTGTCACTGCTTCTTACTGTCAAGGTCCTGCCAGGTCACAGGGAGTCCCTCTGCTTCTCTGTGTGGGGAGCAGCAGTATCTTCTGGAGAAGCCGGGTGGCTGTCAGACCCTGAAGGTTGGCAGGAGACCCTAAGCTCTCCCTGTGGGGACATATCACACTTGTGTCCACATGTAATCGAAAGATGTCTTCCTATTGGCGATGACCACAGAGGACCAAAGTATACCACTGAGACAATTTCACCCTCTGGGCTGGTCCCAGGACCCTGGCTCACAGGGACACTGAGCTGTGGTTGTGCATCATCTCTGCACATCCGCCACCCCGAGGACCGACACCCCAGAGTGTGAGCACTGCTCGTGGGCGTGCTGTGCAGGTGGCAACAAGCCTGTCTATGTCTGGCCCACACCTGATTCTCCTGACCAGCAGCTGGGTGATTACATGGATGGGGTATAACTGGGCACAGGTCACAGAACCTGGTGCAGCCATCATGTTTCTTGCTCAGGTCCTCTTGATGGATGATGCCCAGTGTACACATAGGTACTGGAAGAGGAACAGGCACAGCTGGCCCGGGGCTGCCTGGCCTTTTTCCAGTGTGCCATGCTGCCATTACTTTTGGCTGCTTTTGACCAAATAATTCAGGGCAGGTCGAAGAAAAGTCTGGAAGCAGTACATGGGAAATTTTAATTATGACAATATTACTGGATCCTCCCAAATGGTTAGCAAAACCCCAGGCCTGCCCTGCCCTGAGCTCACCCTCTGCCTCAGTCCTCAGTGTTAATGTGAGTGTGGACCACAGCTGGTGCTAGAAAGCCCAGCCTACCTCCACAGGGGCTGCTCTGGGTGAGGCTTCCAGCGGAAGAGGCTACATCATGCAGCTCGAGGCTGAGGAACAACCCGAGGAACTGTCCTACTGGCACTGGGCTCAGAAAGTAGGAAAAGAAACAGCAGGCTTTTAATACTCTTAAATACAAACTTAAAATTAAGCATGGACTTGTTAAGTGGCCCAAGTATATAGTGGTGTTCTGAGAAGGCCCACCTTAATGGGGACACGGTGATGGCGGAGAAGAGACTGACTTGGGCAGACAGTAGACATGTTCACTTCCCATCTCCACAGAGGAGCCAAGGCTGAGTGTGCACTGAACTCATGTGTTCTCAAAAATCAGTACACCCTGTTTTTAGCAGAGAAACGTGCTCTCTCCTCACTAGGGACCTGCACGGTAGGCTGGAGTGGCAGGGTTGCAGCGCTGCAGGGGATGGCATGGTGCAGATGGGCGCGGTTGGGAGGCAACAGAAATCTGAGACCTTTTATTTGTTCACAATACTTTGCCATCACCAGAACTGGCAGATACAGCACTGCTCAGGACATGAGAGGCCCCATGGTCCTGGGCTCCTCCTGTGACTGTGTGGAGCCAGCGAGGCAGCAGCAGACTCTGCACCAGTTCCTGAGCCCAACCAGGCTTGGCCTCGCCCTGCTCTGCTGCCCTCTCTCCTGTTCTCTGACCGGGGGACACAGGTCCCCGTGCAATGCAGGAAGCTGAGCTCGCCTCTCAGGAGTTACAGGAGGGACCTGGAGGTGCGCCCCTGGGCATGCTAGGACTCCTTCACCACCCCCACCAGGGCGGGCCGCAGGGTACGCCCGTGCAGCTTGTAGCCCACCTTGCTGACTAACGCCACGGTGCCTGGCTCCTTCCCCTCCACAGGCGTGTGGAATAAGGCCTCATGTTCATAGGGGTCAAACTTGGCTCCGACGGGGTCCAGCCTGAGCAAGCCGTGCTTTGTGAATACCTTCTGGATCTGCAGCTCTGTCATCACCAGCCCCTCGTACAGGCTCTTCAGGTGAGGGTTCTCATCTCTGATCTCTTCTTTTGGGACGCTCTGGGTAGCCTTCTCCAGAATGTCTGCCACCTCCAGCAAGTCCTTGCAGAAGCCCTGGATGCCTAGTGAGGGAGAAGATGGTCTGCACTTGGGACTAGCTGTGCGGGCCACCAGAGCTGACACCTGGGAAGCATGTGCTTGCCCTGGAGTCTAAGTGCCTTGACAATGCCAACTCCAGAAGCCCTTGCAGGGTGAGGGGTGGCATCACTGGGCAGAACAAGCAGGAAAGGGAGGTGGGGGGATAGAAGTGTGTCTCAAATGTCCTCAAGACTTGGCAACGGGGGACTAGACTTGAGTGTGATGGCCAAGACCCACAGGAGGGCAGAAGTCACCCAGTGGGCACAGCAAAGGCCAGGTGCCGGCTCCACAACCTGAAGAGTAGGCCGCCTTGAGGACAGCAGGAAGAGGGCAACAGCACTGGCATGTGACCCGCCGTAGTGAGGCAAGATCGCATCTGCCCTCAGGCAACCACTGTCCCCCCATCTCGAGCCTGGGGCCCTCATTTGTCGCACAGGGAGTGACACCCTCCCAGTTATGTACAGCTGACAGCAGCCATGCAGATGATCTCACAACACTGAGGCAGTGTTGGTGTGTCTGTGTGCACACACATTTGCGATGAATGGCTACAGGGTGCTGCCATTACAGAGTGGCTATGTGGTCAATCAGTGGGTCTCAATGATCTCAACTGTAAAATGGGTAGGCAGTGAGCACTGGCATGGGGCAGAGCACATCAGAGGTCCTGACAGGTTCTATCCAGTTGGCCAGAGCTGACCCTGACTCACAGTGACCAGGCTCCCAGGTCTCCATGGGGATGACAGCAAAGAGGCTCCTCACTATCCAACCGCACTTTCCATCCTCTGTGTTTCCCTAACTCTTCCCACTGGAGGGGCACCCGGAACATGCCTGGCTCTTTGATGCTGACAGATGTGCTGCCTCTCTGTCCCTGTCCCCCGGTGCTTCCCAGGACCAACACCATGCAACATTTACCATATAATTTTGCCTCCTCTACCAGTTTCTGGCTTCTCTGCCGTAAGTTCTCTGTATCTGCCAAAGCTCGTTTGTATTTTTCCTAAAGAAAGAAAAAGAATTTTTTTACCTGAATTATTAAGTACAGAACAAATTTGTAGGAAAGCAAAAATGACTATATAACACAGGCCAAAACACAAATAAAATCTATCATTATTTTTCAGACTGTGGATGAAAACCAGACAGCTGAAGACTGGTGCACACCTATGTCTGTACTCCTGGTGCAGGGGGAGTAACATGGGACTCCACATTCTTCCCTCAGTGCTGAGGGTGAAGGACGGGAAGAAGGTCCCCGCCGGAGCCCAAAGCACTCAGCACCCTCTGAGAAGCTGAGGCAACAGCCCAGTGGTGGCAAACCTATGGCACATATGCTCCCGTGGACATGCAGAGCCGCTCTGTCATCACGTAGCCAAGCTGCTCCAGCAGCTGAGTGTGGACACCAGCTGTTTTTGCTGGACTGGGACCTCAGTGTTCACATTAACTGCAGTGCTCACTTTGCAGTAAGCAAGCGGGTTTTAGGTCCCTCTGCCCATTAGTGAGCCCGGCGACGCCCTGCTGAACAATGGCTGCAACTCTGGAGTCCACCTGGACCCTCCCCTCACCAGTGAGCTCCCACACCTCTGCTCCAGGGCAGCCCGAGCACTGGCCTCCCTCAGTCTTCGGGCAACTGCAGCAGAGGTTGATACCCTGGCTCTGCGGAGCTAGCTCTCAGTTCCCTCGTTTCTGCACCCCAGCTTCTGCATATGGGAACAGCGCTCAGGGACACTTACTCACCAGCTCGTGGTAAGGAGCAAGGCGGAGAGCTCAGCACAGGCCCGGTGAGGAAACCCTGGGTGGCAGCACCCTTAGATGCTCAAGTAACTGGATCTGTGCTGTCTCTGTGCTTTTGCATGAAGTAACACCTGATTATAGACGGCACCATGTGCCCACCTGGGTGTCCCCAACTCCTGCACCTGCAGTGCTCTGCTTCCCTTCCAGTAGCCACTTATACAACCGCACCGGGCACACCTGACTGTGAGGACCATCTGAAGTCTTAACAGTCATTACCATTTTTACTGGACTTGGTTCCAGCCTCTGCCACAGTGCGCAGAGGACAGTGGCTGTGGACTGTCACAAGTGAGACTTGAGATGGTTATGTGGCCCTCAGGATCTTACCGTGGTCTCTTTGAGCTGCTCTTCCAACCGGCCCTTCTCTTCGAGGAGGCCCCTATCTGGAGTGGGAGGCTCTGGCTTCTGCTCGTTGGGCTGTGTGTCCTCCTCCGGGCGTGGCCCATTGTTCTTCTGTCTCGCAGCTGTGCACAGCAGCCGCAGAGAGGGCCTGAGGAGAGGTCCACACGTCACACATCAACACGGTTCTTTTGCTTGTTAAAGTCAGACTTGTGATTTTAGAAACATAGGATCATTAAGTTATTTGCTATTGACTTTGACAGAAAAGACGGGTAGAAGCAGACACTGCACACAATGTGGTCCACAGCAGATATAGAAACACTGTGCACAGGGACCTGGTTGTACCACACAGCCCAGGGCTGTGGCAGGCCACACCGTGTAGGTTTACTATGGATATTCTATGACATTCGCACAAGGACAGAGTGGTTCTCAGAATGTAGCTCTGTTTAGTGACATGACTGTATTCATGGAAGTCACATGTAACATGTGCCCCAGCTAACACATACACTCAACACCCTCTGGCTTTCTGAGGTAACTTCTGAGATCCGGGCAGTTAGGCCTCACTCTGACATCAAGCAGCTACTGTAAGGCCCAGACTGATGCTGCTTATAAAGACACACTGGGTGGAAACCAGGCACAGCACTCAGCATTGTGCAGGAAAGGTGAGATTTCTGTGTACACAGAACAGGCATTTGGAGTTTAAGAGTGATGAAGAGGAGGCTGGTACTTCAGAAGACTCAGCACGTAGATCTTACACGGAATGAAGGAGAACTGCACAGATGAAGGCAGGGGACAAGACAGGTGACACAGGGATGGGGCTTACAAAGGGCACCCAAAATCCTGCAAGTGATTTAAGGTTTTACTCAAGCTGATCTCCACAAGACAAGGTTAAATGATAACCACAAGGCCACAAAGTCTGGTGATAAAAAGCCTTGAAACCCAGAATTCTTCACTCAGATCAGTGGGAACTCTGTGTAATTATGCCACAGTCCAGTCAGTAATTACTGTATAAGGCCAGATCAAATATGGTGAAGATTTAAGATTACAGAAGACACTGCTATTAACTACCCTCGAGATCGTCCCTCTCACTCTCAACACTGGTTCCACACTTTTTGTCAATTCCTATAATTGTTTAGTTTATGTTTACAGTAATTTCTGTCAAGCAAAAACATGACACTGTGTCCTCATCCTCTTTATCCACGCATCTGGCACTATGGGACTTCTGATTCTTCCCCCAAATCCAAATGACCACGAAAGGGAAATGTTTTAAATTCACTTACGACACGGAGGCAACCATAACTGCACAATTTAAAGACAAAAGAGGATTTCTGTGGCAGCTGCAGAGAACAGAAGGGGCGTTGGGATGAGTGTGCTCAAGTGAGGGAGTATATTGAGAGGGGTTCACAGCAATGTGTCTTTCACTGTAATAATTTAAAATTTAAATATTCACTATATCTTTTGTACAGTTATGTGTCATATAATAATAGAGCATCTGGAGCAAAATGTTAACAAATTTTACCACACAAAATTAGCAAGTACGCCTACATAAAGACTAAGGTGCCACAGATGATATAATCTGCTGGGACCACTGTCTATGCTGTCAGTCACTGAACATTTTACAGCACATGACTATACAAAATGGACCCCTATTTTTGTAAAGACAAATTAGGAATGCTATGTGTTTCTTAGGCCTGCAGAAGTGAGTGGAAAGATCTAGTATAATCTGTTACCAAATGGGTGGAAGAATCTTTAATATGTCTTTACTTTCAGTGTTTAGGAAGCTAGGAATCTAAAAATTGAGGCTACTGGGTTATTTTGAGACAGAGTCTTGCTGTGTAGTTCAGGCAGGCTTGACTGAGCTCCTGTGGTGATTCTCTTGCCTCAGCCTCCAAGTACTTGGATCACCGGCATCATGCTCCTCTCCCCCTGAGAATACTGTTTTTCCTCTTTTTTTTTTTTTTTTTTGAGACAGACAGGGTCTCACTTTGTAGTTCAGGCTGGCCCTGAACTCACTATGTAGCTCTGGCAAGCCTTGAACTCAGCAATCCTCCTGCCTCTACCTGCCGAGTGCTGGGATTACAGGCTTGAGCCACCGGTGACTCACGGCATTGCGGTATGTGGTACTGGGGTCAAACCCGGGACCTTGCACTTGCCAGACAGATGCTGGAACCACTGAGCTAAATGCCAGGCCTGAAGCTCACTCTTTTGAGCCCCCTTCCACTTCACAGTAACTTGCTTCTAGGCCAATCCCCCAACAGACTAGATAAGGATACTATTTGCTGTATTAACTTTGGAGATAGACGTTCAAAAACCAGAAGCCTCGGGCCCGAGATTTAGCTCAGTGGTTCCAGCGCCTGCCTGAAAGCGCAAGGCCCTGAGTTTGATCCCGGTAACCACATACAAGACTTGGCGTGGTGACTCACGCCCACCAGCAATCAATACCACATACCACAGTGCTGGGCGTGGTGACTCACGCCTGTAATCCCAGCACTCGGGAGGCAGAGGCAGGAGGATTGCTGAGTTTCAGGCCAGCCTGAACTACAAAGTGAGAACCTGTCTCAAAAAAAAAAATCCAGAAGCCTCAAGTTAAAAGGAAAATAGTGAGGGCGCTGGCTTGGTGACAAGGCACGCGCGGGTTAAGGTGTGCATTTATCTAAATAAACTTCTCTGTGCTCGCTGCGGGTCAGGGTCTGCTGCCCTTTTGCCCTGACACTCCTTAGGCGGTGGAGGGAGAGAATTCCAGGCACAGTGGAAAAAGCCTGTGAACTGGGCAACAATGCCGTGGTCACGCGGAATTTTCCCGTGCAGATCCTGATTAATAAGACACAAGTCCGGCCAGACCACACCCGGCCGGGTTCTGCTTCGGTGCGTGACCTTGGGCAAGTCTCGGTTTCTCAATTGTTTTCTTCAACTGCAGACACTGAGGCCGTCTCTGTCCGAGTGGTTCGTGGACGAAGGCGAGGTGTTGCTGCAGGAACCCGGCCGCACGCACACGTGGGCTACAGATCCTACCACTCCAAATGCACCCGCAGCACGGACCCAGGTCCCTAATACCCACGTTTCCGGTCCACGCGGCCAAACTCTTGCGTTCCTGAGCCTGGTCGTAGGGCAAGGGAGCCGTGGGCCTAGGTGTCGGATACGGTCCAACACCCAGCCCAGGACGCCCAGCTGCCGGGCGGGAGGCTCCACGAAACAGCGTTCCACAGACCTCGGCTTCAGGACCGAGGCCGGAAAAGGGCAGAGCGGCAGGGGAAGTGCAGAGGAGCTGCTGTTCCCTGCTCAGCTCAGGGAATCCTAGAGCCTCTTACCTGAGATACGACAAAGCCGGGAAATTTCGCCGCGCCAGTCTCACACAGCAAGCCGCCATTACTCCCGTCGTCGCTGCTGTCACTGCGCACGCATCGGGCATGCGTGGAGTCGTTGCGCCGATTTCCCCACGCCCCTGCTTCCACTCAGCCAATCCGTGATCGTTGCAATGATCGACAGACAATAGTCACAAATAATTGAGAGTCAAACTGGAGAAGAGTGCCTCCTCCCCGGGAGGCGGGGCCCGAGACTTCTGGGAGCCCCAGAAGGTGAGGAGGTGAAAGGTGAAGGGACGGAGGGAGGAGCCTCACCTGGGCGGGGCGAGGGCAGGGCAGAGCCAATGGGGAGGACGAGTGCGGGGGCGGGTCGCACAAGGCCGGTGGCCGGGTTTCGCGACAGGCGTCCCACGCTGGGAGCTGGGCGTTCGCAGACCTGCCCTAGGATCCGCCGGGTCTTAGATGGGTAAATGAAGGCAAAAGGTCGTTGAACTGTGAGGAAAATCAGCGGACGCGGCATCTCAAGTATCTGGAAACCAAAGCGACAGGGCGCCGAGAAAACCCATCTTCCTGTGCCATCGGCTTGGTGAGGAGGACAGGAGAAGGGATGGGTCTCCCTCTCCGAGAATTCCAGGAAACAGAAGCGAGACCCTGGGGGCGAAAGTGACCCGGTGTCAGCAGGTGTGATGTTGCATGATGGGAGTGCGGGTGTCTTTTTGTACCCGTAACCTTCTGTTTTATCACAAAACATCCAGCGAGAAGAATGTGCTGTTGAGTTTTGGACATCGCGGACACTGAAAATCAGAAGTGTTTGTTAATCTATTTATCCCCAAAATTTCAAACGTTCAAGGGCCAGAGGTTAAGCTCAGGGGTTCTGGTGCCTGCCTTGCAAGCGCAAGGTCCTGAGTTTGATCCCCGGTAACCACATACAGTGCTGGGTTTGGTGACTCACTCCCACCAGCAATCAATACCACATACCACAGTGCCGGGCGTGGTGGCTCACGCCCGTAATCCCAGCACTCGGGAGGCAGAGGCAGGAGGATTATCGAGTTGGAGGCTTGCCATGGCTACATAGTGAGCTCAGGGCCATCCTGAAAAAAAAAAATAGTCATCGCCCTGACGATATTGATCAAGCAATCTTGGCTGAGGTCCTTGTACTCTTGACGCATCCCGGGAAGAGGCAGTGTTCTGGAAGAGGGCATCTCTGGTCCTGACTGGCTGGGTCCTAGGAGAGCTCCACGTCCGACTGCGATGCTCAGCCTCCCCGGTATCCCAGAACTGATCCGGGAGGCTTCCCCTGGGTGCTCCATTAGTGGGGACAAACTTCTTTTGCATTTGCTCTTATTAAAACCATTTGTTTGCTGGTCGTAGTGCTTGCTGTACTCCTGTAATCCCAGCACCCTGGAGGCTGAGGAAGGGTGGCCCTGAGTTCATGGCCAGTTTGGGCTACATAGTGAGTTCAGGCCAGGCTGGACTACATAGTGAGACCCTTTCTCAAACAAACAAACAAAAAAAAAAACAAAAAGAAAAAAATCCCATGCAACAACAACAAAAGCCCATTTGTTCACCTGCTGTGCTGTTGGTCAGGTGCTGTGCTACCTCCAGAATGTGAGGTGTTGTACTGAAAAAGGGCCCAGTTTATTAATTGAGGCCCAGAGAGCATAAAAAGGAAGTGGAAGGCCAGAGATTTAGCTCAGTGGTTCTGGCGCCTGCCTCACAAGCGCAAGGTCCTGGGTTCAATCCCTGGTAACCACATACAATGCTGGGCGTGGTGACTCACGCCCACCAGCAATCAATACCACATACCACAGTGCCAGGCATGGTGGCTCACGCCTGCAATCCCAGCACTCGAGAGGCAGGCAGGAGGATTGCTGAGTTCGAGGTTTGCTTGGGCTACCTAGTGAGCTCAGGGCCAGCCTGAACTACAAAGCAAGACCCTGTCTAAAAAAGAAAAAAAAAAGGGAAGTGGCTAGTTGTAAAAGAAGACATGCCAGAGGGGGGGATTTGAATATGGACTGGGTATAGGGTAACAATGCAGAGTTCTTGACACTTTGTTAGAGAGTGATAATGGCCTGGTGGTCACATAAAAATGACCTCATCAGGCATGCAAACAAAGATGATAAATTGCTAATGTCTGTAATTTGTGTTAAGTATTCCACTGCCAATGCTGGGCATGGTGACTCATGCCCACTAGCTATCAATACCACATATCGCAGTGCCAGGCGTGGTGGCTCACGCCTGTAATCCCAGCACTTGGGAGGCAGAGACAGAAGGATTGCTGAGTTCGAGGCTTGCCTGGGCTACATAGTGAGCTCTGGGCCAGCCTGAACTACAAAGTGAGACCCTGTCTCAAAAAAAAAAAAAAAAATCCACTGAACAGACAGGATAGTGCAAACTGATAGTGTGTGTGGAGCTTGTAACTTTTCTTTTGGAGAGACTTGAAATATTTTGGGATAAAAATTTAGAACATCTTTTGTTTCTCATTGGCTGTGATCAGGTAACCGACTTGCTGTCATCCTGGAATGGCTCACCTGTAAAACTCAGGTCTTTGCTCTCAGATATAAAAGAGATGGGAGTGTTCATTTCCTTCCTCTTTGGGACTCGGAGAGAACACTGGGCATCCTAAGTGCAGACACACAATGGAGCTGTCCTGTGTCCTGGGACAAACAGGGATTTGTCTTCTCTGCCATCAAGCCACAATGGGCACCCTGAACCACAAGTCTAGGCGATCCCGCCAAAGCCGCGGATCTGCGGCTCTGGGGCCCACCTGTGCTGCCACCTCGTGGGCACACAGGGAACTCTGGTGGGCCCCTGTTGGGCACCTGGGAGCTCAGGTAGCTCCCTGAGGTCTGGTGCAGGTAGAGATGAGGCTGGATCAGCTCCCTGAGCTCATGTCCAGCCAGCGGGGGCGGGGGGCGGGCAGGAAGAACCAGCTGGATGGGGTACTGTTTAAAGAAAAAAATGTTTCTCAGGATAAGGCATGCAGATGGCTCGACAGCCCCATTGACTGTGGGTGAGATTCTCGTCACAGCTGAGTGTGGCCTGTGCCAGGAGCTGTGTTGGGTGCTCCGCGGGTGTCCTCTTGTGGATCAGGCCAAGGATTCAGAGAGGAGGGACCGGGCTCAGCCAGGTCATTTGGCTATACTGGGTCACGCTGGCTGAAAGGGCCCTGTGTTCAGGCTTCTAACCACTGCCCCAGCCTGCGTCCCTGGTGAAGCCAGAGCCTGCATCTGTCTGTTGCATGTCTGCTGCGCTCCCGCGTGGCTGAGGAGTGCAGTGCAAGGGCTGGGCTCTTTTCCTTTCCTTGAATTTGGAATGCGTTTTGGAGAGAGGCTGTATGATGCAAGGTGGGTGTGGGCAGCTCTAACAGTCCAAAGACTCCAAGGACTCTCACACGCTCAGATCTAACCAGGGGCCCCCGCAGGAGGCCCTGGAAATTAAAGTCCTGAGCCATGTGACCTTGAGACATAGAGTTTATCTGGGATTCGTATCTGTTTGACTTTTGGAGCCCTTTCAAAGTAGGGGTTCTCTCCAGCTATCCACGAAGGCAAAGTCAGTCACCATCACTGGCTTGAAGACGGAAGCCCTGGGTGTGACCCTGAGAACAAAGAGCAGTCCCCAGCTGAAATCCAGCCGGAACACGGGATGCTGTTTGCTGCCCCATTTTGAGGCTGCCATGAACTGTGCAACTTTTCTCCACCACCCTCTTCCACCCCTGATGCTCCTGCTTTGGAGTCGGCTAACCATTGACTGAACTCCCCAAACAATGAGCCAAATAAACCATTTCCTTTTTAAAATTGTGGGTGTCCAGTGTTGACTGTCAGCTGTAGGAAAGCTGACAGTCATGGCCGCTTCAAATTCTTTCTTCCCACTTTACGGAGTCTTTTTCCTGGGCTTGGGTGTGTGCAGTGTACTTTCCCTGACCCACCATCCCCAGGAAGCTGAGAGGAACTTGCCTGGAAAGAGGAACTTGACAGCCTGGCCCCTCCACCTCCTGACACATGGGCTTCAACCAGAAAAGGGGGCTCTAAGCAAATACACCAGAAGGGGCCACAGATGTCCAAGTGGAAGTATCTCACTGCAACAAGAGGCAGCCTTCTCCTGAGGAGGTTTAATTGGGATAATTGCTTGCAAGGGAATGAGCAAATGCAAAATTAATTAACAGCCATTTCTCTGTGAACATTTATGCCATAAATGAACTCTCTGGTCCTGTTGCCATCCAGTGTGACTCAGGTGATCCAGTGTGGCCAGGGCAGCCAGAGAGGGAGCTGTGAAGTGACCTCAGTGGGTTGGAAGGATGAGGAAGAAGCTGGTGAAACCCTTGATTTCTAGGAAGCCTGCTTTTTGTGCTTGTGTGTGTTTTTAAAACAGGCTCTGTCTATGTAGCTCAGACTGGCCTTGACCCCTCTCTGTAGCCCCAGGTAGGCCTCAAACTCTCAATCTTCCTGCCGCAGCCTCCCAAGTGCTGGATTATGGACATGTACCACCATGCCCAGATTAAAACTGTAAGAGTTCCAACCCTGTACAACTACCTGTAAGGGACAGATATCTTCTGAACTTGTCTCCAGGTCCCCTAACTGCTCTCCTCTGCTGTGGGAACCTGCAGAGAGTTGACGTGTGGACGGTCACACACAGTGTGTGAATTCACACGAATGCTGCACTTTGTTATACCCTCCCTGTTCCATGGCAAAGCAAGGAGGATGGTTTGACTTGGGCTCAGACAAAGTGTCCTGGAGCTTTATGGTTGATACCAATGTGCTACCCACAAAGAAAGGCTGTGGTGGATTGGACTGTACCAGAATAAGAATGACAGCTTGTTAAAGGTGCCATAAGGAGAAGTTGGAAGAGACCTTCACAGAAGGATTATCTCTTAAGGCCTCTTCAAAGAGCCAGAGTGGCACCAGATCTGGTGACAAAGGTGGATGAGGTACGGTGTCAAGCTTTGATGAGGCGTCTTCCCTCAGTTGTCATCTAGTTGCAGTGTTCACCATATTTTTGATCATACCTCACAAAGACACTCCCACCAGAGCACTCCAGAACAGCTTCAGAAAGTGGCAAGGATGGGTTGGGGATTTAGCTCAGTGGTTCCAGCAGCTGTCTCGAAAGTTCATGGTCCTGTGTACAATTCCCAGGACAAAAAAGGAAGAAAACAGGAAGGGTCATGGGATGGTGTATTTGAAGTGAAGGGGATAAGTGACAATGTGTCTTTACCATAATATAATTAAAAAATTTTAAACTCACTGTACATTTTAATCATACCACATATATGTGTGGGTATGTGTGTGCATGCGTGTGTGTGTTTGATCTCCAAAGAAGCTGAGTCCAGAAAACGGAGAACCAGGGCTCACTGCGGAACACAGCCCGTGGAAAGATGTGGGAGGTCATACGCAGACAGCCGGACTGCCGCCATGCATGTGGCTGGTTCCATTTTGGGGGTCAAGAGGGAAATGCAAATGAAAGCTGCCCACCCTGCCATGTGCTAAAATGAAAAACAGCAAATGTCAAAGTTGGTGGGCACATTTGACATCTTGAGCTGTCAGGCATGGGGTGATTGTCAGGTGGCAGCAGCTCGCCTGGCCATTTAGTCACTGAGGATGATTTCAGGAGTAGCCCAGGGGAAGTGGGTGCATTGGGAGTCAGATTCTGAGAGTTGCTTGTTCTTTTCTATTAAAAGGCGGTGAAAAATGAGAGCCATTATCTAGGCAATTCAGCCAACATAGTAATAACTGTTTGGAGTTTTCTAAAGTTCATGAGGTGCCTTTTATTTTAATTGGATTTCCTCACGATGGCCAGAGCCCCAGCTCACCGGGCTGAGGCCGCCTGGCCTTCCAGCTCTGGAAAATGCTTCAGTGGTTCTGGGTCACCACCTTTGATATTGCTACGCCTGGTACTGAAGTGGAAAAGAATCCGTGTGAGGAAAAGCTCACACACCAGAAAGCACAGCTCTGGCCCTATGGTTGCGTGAGGGTCTGGGGGTCACCTAGACACAAATCATAACAACCCTCTCTCCATCTGTTCATCCTTCACCCACCATTCATCCATGCAGCATCCTTCTGCCCGTCTTCTACCCACCCTCAATCCGTTCAACCACCATACATCCATTATCCACTTACCCATCCATCCTCTCTCCTACCAGCCACCCCTCTGTCCATCCACCCATTCATCCTCCTGTGCTCTGTGGATTCCCCCACCCCGGGGAGCTTCTGTACCTGCCGAGTGTGGCCTCCTCTCTGGGTCTGCCCTGCCTGTGTTTCCCACGCCTCGTTGATTTCCTGGCCCCTTTGGGACCCTCTGCCAGGTGTCTGGCACATCTGGGAGCAAGTAGTTTGCTTCAAGGTGATAAACACTATGTGATGGGGCTGAGCCCAGACCAGCCTGGGCGGGCCAAGCCTCCTGTGTGCACCCTGCCTGTGGAGTTCGGCCGAGGCAGTGGCTGCATTCCCGTTTCTCTTTGTCCCTGGAAATACCTTGTGCCCACTATGTTTTGAAAACTCAGTGCAGCCAGTTGGGCTCAGTGTGACCGTTAGCTGGAGAGATGGGGTTCTGTTCAGCCTCTACCTTTCTTCCCACCAGCCGGAAGCCATCCTGTTAGGGTGGCAGTGACTTCAGGAAGCTTGGGAGCAGCAGGAGTTCAGACCACTTTGTCCCTGG
This sequence comes from Thryonomys swinderianus, assembly GCA_004025085.1. Classification (NCBI taxonomy): domain Eukaryota; kingdom Metazoa; phylum Chordata; class Mammalia; order Rodentia; family Thryonomyidae; genus Thryonomys; species Thryonomys swinderianus. The sequence continues at coordinate 86,633 of PVIC010001548.1, forward strand.
AGGGTCAGGGGCCCTGGGCTTGAGGCTGCTGACACTGGAGCAATCCGTGCACCTGGGCCAGTGGGGACCCTGCAGAGATGGCTGGTGTAGAAGCTCCCCCTCCCCCAAGCTCTGCTGGACTCTGCAGGAACCTCACTGTGGCTGGGGTGGGGGGTTGTCTGTGCGATGAACTGGGGAGCCAGGGGAAAAGGTGGAGTCAAACGCCCCACTTGGCCTAGCTCAGCCCTAGCCCTTGTGCAATCCAGCACCATCCTGTGGCTGACGGTCCCGGCCCCTCTTCCTCCACCTCCCTCTGGAGCCACCGCAGTTGGTGACTTCCAGAGGGCTTGGCTCGCTCAGGCACCTGGGCTCCCGGCCCCTGGCTCTAGCACTTTCCTTCTTTCTCAGTCCTGCTCTGTCCAAAGAAGGCCAGAAGGAAGGCGGCCTCCCAGCCATGTGGTCTGTCTGTCCCGTCTGAGACTCCACCACACAGGGAATGTGGGGTGGCCTCCAGGGGCAGCACGGAGCCCAAGAGGGGCTGGCACAGGCTTCCATGGTGAGGTGTCCCAACCTGGGGGTTGGTGTCCCAGGACAGGAAGTGCCCAGCCAGCCTACTGCCCTCCCCGCTGTGTCCCGGCAGCTCTACACAGAGCCCTTTGCTTGCCTGTTTCCGGTCTTTGTCTGCATGCAGCCTCTACCCCTTCTGAGGGGCGGAACTTGGTATCTGGCTCCTTACCCTGTCTCATCCAGGAGGTAGGGACCTGGCCGTAGCTGCTGGTCACCGGCTGAGGGGAGGATTGAAGGGTTCGCTCACTAGAGCAGCCCTGTCCACCCCTCAGGCTCTGTCCCTCCTGATCCTCACTGTCTCCCCTGCTTGTGGGGACGGGAGCCCAGCCCAAGCAGAGCATGGGTCGGTAGGATGCTGCCTCCTGGCCCTGGCAAGGTGAGCCCTGCTGTGCCCTGCAGCAGGGCAGGGTGGAAAGGGGCAGCTGCTGGGACAGCTATCTCTGGTCCTGGGAACGCCAGGCCAGCGCAGATTGTACCTGCACCTACCCTGGGCGCTGTTGCCAGGCTTCTCCCCAGACCCCTGCACCATCTCCCACTAATTTGGGACAGGGCAGGGGCCGTGGCCCTAGACAGGGAGTTCTGAGGCAACAAGTGGGCCCCGCAGGGTCCCAGAGCACTTGGGGCGGCGGTGGAGGAGTTCCCATGGGGGCTGTGTCACACCAGGCTCCCCCAAGGAGATGGCTTTAGATTTGACCCCAGAGCAGGACTTTCAGTTGAGAAGGGAGCCATACATTGGACAGTGGGCCCTGCATGGGCGAGTGCAGGTGGGTTTGCTGACCATGTGGGGACTCTTCCACAGTCCCTCCAGGTGCCCGCAGTGCCAGTGTTGGCATGCCAACCTCCCTGGCTGCCCTGCCTTCCAAGTGATGTTCTTCTGGCTGCACTGTGGGTAGGGTGCTGTTGGGTACCAGTGTGTTGGCGTCACCTCTCAGGTTTGGCCCAGCTGGGGGAGGGGCTGGGGACTGGCATTGTGAGGACACCGTGACCCTTGGATGGTTTTGACCCAGTGGCAGTCAGACATGGGTCACTTCCAGGACTTGGGAAGTTTCAGGTAGAGAACATTAGAGACTGGAAGGAAGACGAGGCTGAAGAAGGGGAGGGCAGGTCCAGAGGCAGCGTGGGTGTCCCGGGTGGGGTGGGGTGGCCACACAGGTCTCCCAGACCTGCTTCCCCTGCCTCCTGAGTGACCAGGCTGACACCCACAGATGGCCATAGGGCTGACAGCGCCAGCACCAGGAGGTCAGCGTGATGGTGGCTGGGAAGTTCTGTGAGCCCCTTCTAGGGGAGGCCAGGTCAGAGTGGGCTCACGGGCCTCTTCACCCCCCTGGGGTCTCTCAGCCTACCCGGTGGCCCCAGCAGCTTCCTGGCCCCCACTGTCACCTAGGATGCACCTCGAGCTGTTACCTGCAGAGCTTCTCGGGCTGTCAGGGTAGGGCAAGGGCATTGGATTGGAGTTGGTCCCAACCCCTGACCATGTGGGGAACTCAGTCCCCCAACTTTGTCTCCACTTCCTCATGTCCAGAGGATAGGGAGACCTACAGAAGCTCCAGGGCTTGGGGGCAGCTCAGCCTGTGGGACTCACGGGCTGCCATGGCTAGCAGCTGTGGGACAAGGCTGTGACCCCAGCCAGGAGCCCACAGACCCTCACCAGAGGCAGCACTAAGAAGCACATGCACCAGGACCACATGCTTCGGCGCCCTCAGGTCAAACTGCTCCCCTTCTGCCTAGATCCTGGGCTCCAGGACCACCCACTCCTGATCAGCCACATTGACTGGTCAGTGGGACTGTCTTTGATTTCCTGCTGATGACCTCAGGCTGGGAACACCTGCTGACCAAAAGAGACACCTGGGGCTGGATGAGCACTTGGGTGGGGCCCCAGTGTCAGGGTGAGGGGCCAGGGGCTGAGTGAAAGGCTCGCTCTTCCGCCTGGGGTGCCAGAAGTCTCCTGCCATTCTCTGGTGGCCACAACTCCCAGCTGCCCCCTGTGACTTCCACAGAGGAAGGGTGTCCCCAGTGCTCACCTCCTGGGAGCTGGGGAGAAAGTCCCCACATGGCAGTTCTATAAGACCCCAAAGGGGAGTCTCACCCCACACAGTCCCTCCTGCCCCTGCCCAGCCCAGCCCTTGCTCAGGCCCATAGTGCCCACCTTCTAGCTTTCCTCCTATCCCCCTCTGCTCTAGTTTGGGCTTGTCCTCTAAGCTGTGGCCATGGCAAGCCCCACTCCGAACTTCCAGGGAACCCTGGGGCCCACATAACATTCTATGTCCTAGCCAGGTCCACCTTTTTAAAAAATTAATTTTATTGGTACATTTTATATACATGTTATGATCGCACTCAACATTGAGAATCTGTACCAGTACATAACACATTTTTTTTTTTTTTTTTTTTACTTTTTGGAGACAGGGTCTTGCTTTGTAGTTCAGGCTGGCCCTGAGCTCACCATGGTGCCCAGGCAAGCCGCCGTGAACTCAGCAATCCTCCTGTCTCTGCCTCCCGAGTGCTGGGATTACAGGCGTGAGCCACCATGTCCGGCATTGTGGTATGTGGTGTTGATTGTTGGTGAGCATGTCTCCACGCCCAGCATTATATGTGGTTAGCGGGGATCGAACTCAGGTCCTTGCGCTTGCGAGGCAGGCGCCGGAACCACTGAGCTAACCCTCTGGCCCTA